>JAXQJV010000635.1:0-15952 GCA_037042255.1 Penicillium sp. PG106-07D
CTTCGGCTAGGAAGAGGACATATAACTATAGCACTGATAAGTACAGGTCTCATATTGATACCCATCCCGTAGGTGAGATTACTCTCGTTTGAAAACCGAGGCCTCGCAACTGCAGACATTACCCTCGTAGATGGCAGATATGGGAAGAGATCAACGACTATCATCAAATTATGAAGAGCGCAAAAGAAGGTCACAAATCTCTCCTCATGATGGTTGGGGAGGTTTGCGACCGGTGCTGTGATAAAATTTTGTTGCAGATCAACCATGCTTTCCCTGCCGAGGGATCGTTATTAGACATGTCCTTGAGCCAACACAGCCCCTTCTGAACCTGCTCAACAACACTATTCTCCTCGATAGAATTTGCTTCAGAGCGCGTGAATAGCTGGGTCAAAAGAACAGCAATAGACAACATGATATAATGCAGCACCTGCCACCATGGGGTAGTACCGTAGAGCCAGGGGAGGTCCACTTTTGATGGCAGAAGGTTCAGCATTTCACAGGCAGCTCGGATGCAAAGGTCTGCCGTATCCTGGTAAATACATCTTGAAGCATGTGGCCAAGATGACGTATAGGCAAGATGATGCAGACATGGTTTGTTGATGATAATCCTGGCGGCATAGAAGCGAAGGCCGAGACTGACACTCTGGCGTGAAGAAGGCCGCATTTCATGGCTCGTCGTAAAATCGAACTCTTCTGGGAGCTTCCAACGCCATTGATCCATTGTCTTATTGAAATCTGAAATCAACATTCTGAAGTCCGACGAGCACCGTTGAGGCCGCTGTGGAGAGTATAAGATCTCGATAACTTTGTGTGTTAGATGGGCCAAATCCACTGTGTAAACAAAGAACAATGAGACCTTAGGGGTCGCAGAAGCCATATGCTTATTGTCTACTTGTGTGGCTTGTATAATTGATATCGGCTCGTCCAGCTCGGAACCTGTCAGTTGAGTATGACTCAATGGTCTCCCGCGTGTCATACGGTCTGTGACACCGGTGAAAAGGGATAATGGTGCGAAAAATTGGTTGCGTACGCGAACGTCAGTGAGTAGGTGTCTTATAGCACTGTTCAAGAGGTCTTCCTCGCGATAAGGAATCGGTAACGGGGTGGTGCAGAATCTGGTGTTGATTCTGGGTGGGCGGCCAGTGATCACTTGCAACGACGAGTCCAAAACAAAAAGTGCCCACCACACGCGAGAGCGGATCTCCTTTGTCGAGAAATGAACTTCGTCTGCGGCATTACGGAGGTTAAGCCCCATTGCCTGTGCAGACTGTATCGCCGTTCCAAGCATTCGCCACGCCCTGATTCTGAGATGTGAGCGGACACGCTCTCGAAGAGTAGCAAGCACAGGGAATTACCGAGAGACCGTACCTGTTTATTTCACCGACACATAGTAGATAAAACGCAGCAAGTCCTTCCACTTGCACCTGTTGTACATCTGGATGATCCGCCAACGCCATGTGATCAATGCTCAGTTTCCAAGCCCTTGCAAAGTAGACTGCGTGGGATTCGGTAATCCCCTCGTTCTGTTCGCCAGCTGATGGGAGACGCTTCGCAGCAACAGCAAAAATAAGATTCAATAGAGCTGTCCATCGCCTTCCTGGTCTGGCGTTGGAGTTCGAGAAGTACGATCGATATTGCCAACAGAATGTTATTTTTCCAATCACTGGAAATTCGGGGTGAATCGTACTCAAATAATAGTTGACCAGTTGATCCGCAGCTTCTCGTGGCGGCTGGACCCATAGGTCAGCGTCTCCATACATCTCGACACTTTCCTCGCCCTGGAAATAGTTCACAGCACAGATTGACGGCAGACGGGTTTTGCCGCTGATTCCGGGACTGGCTTCCCTTGCAAGATTGCGCTTAAGCTCCAAGAGCCATGCCGTTGCAGAGTGTGCGCCGACAATGCCCATTGCCTGCATGTGTCGATTGCTATTAAAATCTTCGTCCGTAAAATCTTTCGTTGCACATAGTTTGGTGTCATCTTGGACCTTCGAGTCGTGCTCTGGGGGTTTCAAGCGTTCCGCTATACCGGATGAGAAATCGACTGGACTGATACACCGGGTGCTTGAATGCAAAGAGCGTCCTGCGTCGGTACTTGAGCAATCGAGGATCTCTTCGACTTTTTGTGCAGACACGATGTCGAGCTTCGGATATAAGTCACGAAATAGGTCTTGGTAGAGCTGATTTTTGGCAGATAATTCTGCTATTTTCCTAAGTGGCTTTTTAAGAGATATGCAGATTGTGCTAGTGGAAGATTGAGACATCCACGTACCTATCTAAAACATTCCTCTTCCGAAGTTCGTAAAAACAATCGACACCTTTTGCCGCACACCGCTGGCACGGTTGACGCCCAGTGCATTTGGCCTTTTGCTCGCGGCACTGGCTACACGCATGCCTAGCTCGGGCTTTGTTCCGGGTTTCGACGTGGGCTGTTCGAGGAATTGGAAGTTTTGGATTCACAGTGGAGGGACCAACTCGACGTAACCGGGGATTGACTGGACGGACCTGTCCGTTATTATCCGCAAGCCGGTACGGAAATGGAGGAGAGTTTGTGGACTGGAAGCTGAGGAGCACTGGTGGGGATTGCGAGATATGCTGATAACCATCAAGGTTATCATCGAGCGGCTCTTGGCGGGACTTGAAACTCGCCATACTTGTTCCTGACGTCGTGGACGGGAAGGTCAATAGATCTTTAGAATTCACTCAAGTAGGCGAAGGGCTTGAACCTTTCAGCAACTTTCATTAAGCTCCCAAGCTAGTCTAATAAATATTTAGAAAAAATCAAGGGAGCCACGGAAGAATGCACAGCAAAAGTAGAATAAGAATGAAAGATAGAATGTGACAGTAGTATGATCAGACATACCCAAAACCATGGGCATGCATAAATAAGGAATATTAGCTGGCGTTGGTGCATCTATTAAGTACATATGTACTTCTAATTTCATCACGTAATATCGGAATTTATTTAAATGATTAACCATTAAGTTGTAAGAACCGCTGATAAATCAAACTTTTTCGTGTCATTTCCAACAATGTACTACGTTCAATTTAAGGGACAACCAAAAGTACAGGAAGCACAGATGGATTCTTTTGTTGATGTTTTTATGCGACTGTTAAGACGGAAACCGTGGGAGGAGCCTGTCCTCGATTTTTAGCACCTAGTTGGATCTGTAGGACAGGATGGGCACGCTTTAGAGTCATGAAGCAGATTTCCCTTGCATGCGAACAATTGGGCTCTGTCCAATAGCTGTTATCGGATAGAAACTCTGTGGTCAATGATGAGTTCAAAGTCCTCGCTTTCTGATTGACTCGAAATGCAGATAGTTCTCCCAGTGTTCTAACGATCATTGAGACCAAGGGACAAATCTCCAGCCAAGGATGCATCTATTGGGTCCAACTACCTATCACAAACCTTTTCATTCCAGTCACAGGCTGTGCATAGAGATCAGACCAAGTAAAAGGTCTGAGAGCTGCGCTTCAAGGTTCGCCAAGCTTGTCTCGTGAATGCCTAGCTTGTGGTCAGATTATCACGTGACCATAGGAGCGAGTCAAGCTCATAAGCAGGAGATAGTCCTTACAAAACGTGATACTTTCATGAACGGTCCCCTTGGGCTCCAGTTATGAATTTTCCTTCTTTCTCAGACTAATAGCTTGACAAGAGCCACGCGTCTGGGCAGATGATCTCAGTCAGTGCTTCTTATCTGGCTTGTTAAATCTCGATTCCCAGTTAAATAGCATGTAAACTACAGCTTGGGGCTTCTTCCAGAATGGGCAGCAGGCAAATATTCGGAAAATGGATATCAAATGGTCCGCATGACAGATAACGTACGGTGTGCATAAAATCCTTCGAATTTGACGTCGGGATCTTCAGCACAGTACAGCGGACAGGCTCACTCCGACGTTTGTGCTCGGTGGCCGTACTTTAAACACAAACCAAACAAATCCCGGCTGCTCGACCTAGCCGACCGGTTGAAAATCTCAGCAAATTGGAACATTGCCGTCTTCCCCGAGATATGTTCGAAAACGTGCGACTTACAGCCCTGCTCTCAGCCGCACTGCGCCGTAATGCCAAGATGACACACTATCCCACGCCAGGAAAGAGCTTTCTCTAAACCCTTGCGTCTTGTAGTGCTCAAGCAAGGACGTAAATCCCAGCACGAGAAGCGACTGCTCCAGGCCACCATGTGTCTTGAGACTAGGGTTTGAATGGTCACATCCGGTCATGTTGCATGCCAATTATACCAAATTGGGTTACGTGAACTCGATGGCTCAACGCCCTCTACGCTTTTGTTGTTTCGAGGTCAATCGTAACACTCATTATCGTAAGCCCCTTCCTTCGTGACCAAGGTAACAACTGGTTTCTGTGATGAGTGTAAATTTAATAGCTTCGGTAAAGATTATCAATGTTAGGGAGAAATCCAGGAATTCAAAGTGACAACGAGCGGCAATAAGAGTGTATTGGTTGACCTTCTGGTTGTTCAGTTGGTCTACGACCGATAGACGTCGATCGCGAGATGCTCTGAGCATGAATATCGAAAGAGGTATTACCGACATAAGTACATATTGAGGCACTGTATACTGTAATTGAAATGGGGTTCTATTTTTTCCGCGCATATTTCGGAGAGACAAATTGGACTGGCTGCACCTGTTTTTTGCACCACATGTACCTTTCCCTTCTGTGTTTAGGTCAACGCTCTTAGACGCCAGGCACCCCACGGTGGGGGCGAGGAAGAACAAGTTGCTTGTTTCTCGGTCAATTACACCCCGAGCACTGTTGAGAGCTCACGGAAAGTATCGTTCTTGTACCACTATGGTTGGAGTCCTCGTCACGTACCTTCAGATGGATGAAAGTTACGAAGACCGAATCGACGAACAGTTTGCGGCAGGCTCTTCTGCTCTCAATGGTTCCAAAGATATTCGCGATGGTTTCCGTTCGATTCCTCTGGTTACCAGCCATTCAGGCAATTTATTTTTCAGCTAACCTGCCATGGAGATCTTCGGCAACAATCAAGTATATACCGCTGTGTGGGCTATGGAAGCGTCCCGGTTTCTTCAGTCCGAAGCCAACTGCGACAGCTCTTGAAGAGTATCGTTAGAGAGTTAAGCAACGCAAAGACAATAACAGCTACCATCTTTCGGGCAATTGTAATAGAAAGGAATGTCCGGACGACCATGGCACTTCCAATTATCGAAGTTCTTAGGTACACGATGGTTCAATATCCTTGTGTAGGCGCGGTGCCTACAGATCTAACCGATGTTTCTTTGGCCACCATTGTCAAAGAGCTATTCCTAGCTACCAGTGCCGGTTTGACTCGCCTTCGCATGTTTCGAATCTCCAAGATCTCCAGGTGGTCGAGTGGGTGACTCCGACTAGGGCATGTAGAGTCTGATGCGGATAGCCATCTACTTTTGTATGTCTCAGGGAAATTGATCAAAATATGTGCCATCTAGCGGCAGCTAACTCTTTAATTGGTTGGTAATTTAATGCGAGTCTCAAATTGAGATTAAAATATGTGTGAAGATTAGAGCTTAGTTCGCGTACCTTTGCTCGGTAAGGTAACTAGAGGCGGCCGCCACTATGGTTTGTTTCAGCCCTATCTATCGCTAGAAATTTCTGTATTCGTTTTATGAACCTGTGCTTTAGTGATGATCTGCTATGTAGATCTCTCTACAGACTTAGCTATGCTAATCGCAACCTGAATAATGCAAGATACATTGAATGCTTCAGCACAAAATTCACGGCTCGTTTGTCTTTATATTTTTCCCGGCTAGCTCGGTTTGCGGTGCGACGAACAAGTCCGTCTCTTGCAAATTATCCTCTTAATTACTCGCACCCTTCAGTTAACCAGCGAAGGTAGAGGCACGATATTCGAATACCAGGAACAATACCGGAAAATTGCTTCGTAGGTCAATTAGTGTCGTGCAAACTCTAATCTACTGACTCGAGTGTTAGTATTTACTCCCAGACAGGTTGGGTGCAGGCCCCAAGGAGTATCGGTAACTGGTGGAGCAAGCGTTTATGCTGAAAGCTTCCCGGAACAGATAGTATCTCGACTCCGATGCTGTTTATGCATCCCTGCTTTTTTGGCGTTGGAACAACTGCCTAATATATAAACCGGCATAAATGTTGCTCTATTACGTTTACTAGTGTGCTTGAGCCTCGCGCACTGACGTGAAGCTTAATACGCTATACCCTTGTAGATCTGTTCTCGACTTCGCCGAAGTGCGTGAACTTACAAGGAGTCCGTGCACAGGACTCCTTTACTACCAGAGCCAACTACCATCCTAGTTACTGTAAAGTAAATAATATGAGGGAAAAATGGTTCAGCCGCATTCTGTATGACAGAACGTTGTGAATTGTGACTTATATCATTGTTCCGTGCCCGCTGACCGGAAAGGCGAGAGGATTGCTGAGAGCCTCGCCTGACCAGATATAAACCGAACAGAAGGATTAGAGCAGGACCAGATTTGCATGTTTTATCACTGCGTGATTTTCTTTTCTTCGTGATCATCATATATAATGCTTCTTCACTGCGCCCACAGAACTTATGGCAGCACACGCTTTACGGAGATCGACAGTAGCGACAGACTTAAGGTTGCCGTTATCCTCAGCGCTTCTCCGGACATAGTTCATTAAAGATAGATGAAAAAGCACCAAGACGCAAGATTTAGATACAGTAACATGTTAGCATTCATCTTTCCTGTTTTTCTTTGGGGGGATTGGCATTGTCCATCCTTTGCTCGAGACATGTCAGAAAACCTTCTGCTACCATCACTCAATCTACTAGTTAATGAATTGGTAAGTCATTCATAGACTTGAACAATATCCCAAAGCAGAATCTTGCAGAACTCCCCTTCCCACTACAAAGTCTCTCACACTTTTGCCTAAATTTCTCTCACCACAAGCACGCAAGCAGGACCTTTCAGATCATCTTTATGGTCCCTCCCTCCGGCTAGATCAGATTTTGCCACCGTAAGCTTCACTCAAGGAACCCAGGAATAAGGACGAGGTTACTCTCACCGAACCAAACGACTAACATGAAATCTCCGAATCCGTTTACAAGATACTGGACACTGGTTCCTCGCCTTGTTGGTCTCGCCTAGCGCTTTTGGAGATTTGTACCGCCCCTTACGAGCTTATAGCAACTACTAGCTCCTTGGTTATCCGATTAAAGCCAGCTCGACAACGTTAACGGATTACTATGTCCCCTATGACTACCAGCATTTCATCTCCTTAATACGTTTGGGTAGTCTCTCTAGACCAGCCTTTAGCCTGTCAACTAGTAGGGATTTTGTTTTCGACTCCCTCCTCCAATACCACAGAAGCTGCTAAATGAACAAATTGAGGAACGTAGCATTATTTATGATTGAAAATACATACGAAACAGCAGTCTGGAGCATACGCTAGCAGTATTTAGTAGCGTTGGCCCCGATGACATAAAGATACCTTGACCGGGGTCGCGCTAAGGGGGTGGGCAACCCGTCCGTTGAACGCTGGATGCCGACGATGGTATGTTGAATCCATCCCTTAGAAAGATGGCCATCACTTGTAGTTGTAGAGGTGTATCGAGTACGACAAGAGTGGTTATCGACCGACTGGAATAAGGTAACATCTGGCACTACCGAAAACCGCAGGTTCTTGCGGACATCAGTCACAGAGCGCTCACTACTCTTTGGTACCTTGGCCATCTGCAATGTTCTGATTTTGTTCATGCTGAGTAGCATGTTCCTAATGATCTCACGCTACAAGGACTCGATATTTCGTGCCATTTCGAAAGCGTTTAGATTGTGTGAGTGCTTGAGTTAGGGCGAGCGATAAGGGAGGAATGTGGAGGAATGTGGAAGGGGCCGGTAGAGATAAGACGAGTGGCTGTGTCAGCCCATAGGGTCCTGGTTAATGATTAGGGGGTGGAAGTCTTGAAGGGGCCTAAATGGCGAATCACACAAGGAACTACGCACATTCGTTTCACAACAAACCGTTGGTTGGCGGCGATTACTGCGCCGTTATCTGTTTCCAACATTCTTCTGTGGCAGACAATTTTTCAGGATCCATCAGAGCTAGGCACGCAAGAACTCAACAAGGCTGTCCGAGGGTAATTATTTTTCCCCAATGTCTTTGTTGATGAAGCCAGAGTATCGGAAGATGTAAATTTACCTATGTGCTTGTAGCCCTTTTCATGCCTGTGCGATAATCCTTTGCGGTGTTTTAAAGACAATGCTTTGGAAGATGTCTGCCGACTTGAAATGACTGTAAATTAGAGCAGTTCAGGCTTTATTGTAGTTTTCTGGACGATATTGGGAGCCACTAATTTTTATCAAAGGCGTCCCCCGTCATCAAAATCTGAACGGAGCCGCAGAGAGTCGTGTTCCAAGGTCCTATGGTTATAATTCCGACCAGATCCGGCCTGGCCTCCGCACTGATTGTGCTCTCAGAGATTAAAAGTCCAATTCACTGAGGGCAAGAGCCGACGTAGAATCTCCGTTCGTTCAAGATAGAACGAGTTACTGTCTCTAGCTAATCGACACACGCTATGAGTAATCTCCGTGGGGGAACAAGCTGGCCTTCTCGCAGCGCCCAGAAGGTTATTCACTGCAAATATATCAATTCCAGATACAATTAGGCACATTCAGCCGCGTATCCTCGTTACTTTAAAAAGTGAAATGGAAGCAGTCTTGGAAGCGGTATCAATTGCCGAATGTCAAATGGTTTTGGCGTTATGACATCTCATTCCGCACCTTGATTGCCTCATCAGTAGAATGTTACAAAAGCGTAAGTTGTCATTCAAGGCAATTTAGTCCGGCCAATGAACCTAGTCCCTTGCCGGGTAAGCGTCATTTAATCGGCACACCTATCTCCCCCTTCACGAATTACCCATGATCACCAGGGTCGCTTCTTTGATCACCGGTACCGGCGTGCGAAGCACGCCTTGGCCTTGGAACACTAGTCATTAGGAAGTCAAAGCTTTTAGTATTCTCGCTCTCTCTGGTACCTCAAACTCTTCCAGGCGTGCACAATGTATATATAGACTGTTACAGGAAACGAACACGCGCTATGGACATTATAACTTCAAAGCATCATCTGCATGACTGGAGTCGTCGGCAAAGTGGGCAACTAATAGAGAATAAGACGAACTTAGTGCAAGGGTAGAGGCGGATATCTTCAGGCTATTGGATTACCTTTGCTTCAGGATCCTTCTTACCTTTCCCGCGTCCGTCTTGAACAAGCGGCCAGGAAATCTCCAGATGTCGGTTAGCTAGGCTCTCCATTAGAATTCCATAACCGGGTGACGAGAACTAGTCTTCGCTTTTTCTTTGGCTCCTACTGCATACTCGGGCGATAAGTTAATTATTTCCTGTTATCGTGCTCAGCTCTAATGGTTGTGCAACCATGCCCAAGCAACAATAGTTGAGGGGCATATAGTTGCATGTTGTTTTAAGGGAACCCACCTCACCGCGAGGCCGGCACAGGAGTTATAATGCAAAGGTACCTACCCTACTTTGAATAATAGCATATCACATAATCCGAACTTTTACCTGGCTACTAAAGCTTACTTCGTACGTTGTGGTTTGATGCTGTAGAGAATCAATTCTTCCACGGGAATTCCGAATCGGCGGTTTCGGTTACATATCAGAAAGATGGCGAGAAACTCTCTTTTCGTTTCCCTTGTTGATTGTGCACATTTTACGGAGTACGCAGAGGACGATTGTCCACTTCCTTGGGGACTTGCATAACCGCGTTGGAAAGCGAGTACGGTTCGTTCAGGTAAAGCAGGCCCACAAAGGCAGACCATGAACATGGGATCGCCTCTAAAGAATCTCGAGATCACCAAGTAACGATAGCCACGCGATTAATGGAAAGAGAGAGAGAGGGAGCTCGACGACCACGACTGCTTCTAAATTCAGGTGGGATCATCTTCAAACTATGGCGACCTGGTCGCTGCAGTAATTTTCCTTATGCAATAAGTCAGTTGCCTCACTCTCATGCTTCATCCTTTTCGGCTGCTATCTACAAGGAACAATTGATTGCGTTCTTGGACAATGCAGTCAGCTCGCTAACTCGCTAACGCCTGCTCTTCCTTTTACTGAGTTTAAGTTCGCTCCTGGATGGCGAGCCAAATTATTTTAGGATATTTTGAAACTTTGCTTCATCTCTGAATTACTTACTGGCAGAGTTGTACGTACGCACCTTGTGCGCAAGACAGCTCGTGTACTGACTGTGGACACTGACTGTGGATACTGACTGTGGATACTGACTGTGGATACTGACTGTGGATACCGGTCGGGTTGCGACGTACCTAGTTCACACTGGAATATTCCGATGTCTGAGACCACTTGGTTTCAATGGTCCATTTATTTTTCTTCCGAACATGAGAATGGAGCTCAAGTATTTAAAAATTTTATCCTTGCTGGTATCTTGGCGCATTCTCGGCTTGCATACCGTTCACCTGAGTGTATAGGTGGATTTACTTTGTATCAAAATACCATGGGAGATAGCATTGGCAGGGAACGTGGACAAATTGCGCATTTCCTGGGATACGAATTATAAATTGCCTTCTCTTCCCTCTGATTCAGAGCAAAGAGTCTTGCCAAATTTCAACGATGAATTTGTCAGAGATAAGACTTTCCAAGAAGTCGTTTCTTAATCGTTTCTCTTTTCGCCGTTCCACTATGGTGTGGAGAAAGCCGCTTATCCTCAACTGGGGTTCGAAGAAGGCGCATGCTGCGGCTTCGACGGCGCTGGACTTCACCGGCTGCTTCTTACGCTTGGCTGCTGGACAGGTCGTTGTCACTACCAGGGCAGCGTACGAAAGTATTAGTGTATTCCTTCTATCTTTCATCATATTCCAGCTGGTCGCAATCAGCGTCCTTCTTCCTACATACCTTCTACAGGTGTTGTTTGATCTGATTCCAACCATCCTGGGAAATATCTGGTGTCTTATCTTTCCGTGGGATCAGCTCATTGAACAAACCGAGTCAAATAGGAGGCAGTTGGCAATGCTGGCTCAACTTCAACTTGAGGGGAAATATATTTTCCGAGACGATGATTTAATCAGGGTCAACCGATCCGGAAAGGAGTGGATGAAAGATCTTTTATGGCACGAACACACTGAGGAGCTTGGCGTGTGTGGCGCAAGAGCGAGATTCGTGCATTTGAGGCCGGAGGAAAGTGATAACAGTAGCACTTCACCTTTGCCGAAAAGGCCCATTGTGTTTCTACACGGCAGTCGGAGCTGGAGTTATATGTGGAGAAAGGTGGGTCTGAAGATGTTATGCTTTTTCGGATGATCCTGGTCCAGATGCCAAACCGCGATTACAGACCCCGCTGTGACATTACTAACAGGTGCCCTATGTAGATTTTGCCTAGACTTCTCGAGGAGGGCCATGAAGTTTATGCTCTCGATTGGATCGGCCATGGACGGAGCGACAAGCCTACGCGCGGAGAGTCTGTTACGTTTGAGCTTCACATGCAAACGTTGATGGCTTTTGTAAACCATGTGCAGCTCAAAGGCGCTGTGCTGGTAGCACATAGTTGGGGCGGGTAAGTTAAATTTTCCTTTCCCCATACTCACAGCAACCGCGTACTTCCCCCATACTTCGTTCTTGTGCGGGTCCTTTTTTGAACGAAGTAATAACGACATTTCAGTTATGTGGCTCTGTGTTCTATGCCCTATCTGCCTTCGTCATCATGCAGTGGGCTCTTCCTCGTGAACTCATTCTTACCATGTCAACCCAACGGAATGGGTCCAGATGGCCGTGTTCTCTACGGGCTCTGGTTCCTCCTCACTCGAGTCTTAGATGGATATGTTTCCCAGCCGACTATCACGCGGCTCGTATTATACGAAGTTCCAGGGCGGGATGCTAAAGGTTATGGCGCACCTTACAGGCACGTACCGGCAAATGCTGGACCGAGCATTGAGCCTTTTGCCCACGTGAGCACCGGAATACCGCCACTTTTCCTGAGATATTTGCGCGAGAAGCCACTGTGGAAGGTATGTGAAGCTTTTTGTCCAAAAAGCTTCAGTGGATTGAACACCCTAGCCCTCCTTTCGGAGAGAGTTGACAGTTCAAATCGCTACCTAAGGGAGAATCAGAGTGGCGACCAGAATGAGGCCACTGAGAGCCGATTAAAAAGTGTCGTTGTGTTCGGAGAACGCGATCCGTTGGGAAGAGGTTACAAGGAGGCCCTTTTGAGTGGGATTGGCAAAAACAATATGGCTCAGTGGGCACCAGACGGTATCATGCTTGAAAATACGGGTCACTACCCCATGGAGGATAAGCCGGAGGATGTTGCGCAATTGATAACTAGATTTGCCGGACCTTTCAATCAGGATGGCTTGAGATAATAGACCAAAAAACTCTTTATTTACTTTGGCTTCATCGATTGTTTTCACGTCCTGTTAATGCCAACTGACGAGGACACTAACCGAGGAAGCAACTTTTATGCAGACCATCTAGACTGTACTCGCGACTACAGAGCTGGGTTGGGACTGCCGAGGATGTTCCAGAATCTGAGCAAATAAAAGGCCACCCTAAAGTCATCTGTCAGGAGCCGGCTCAGCGATTTCCTTGGGGCTACAGAGTAGATCTAACTCGTACAATAGGCATTCGTGCCAGAGAGACTGGATTCAGCCTCCGCGCGGTTTGTGTCGCATCGTTGCCAGCCTAGGTCTAGTCGTACCCTGGGCTGTGTGTAGCCGCACCCTCTCCGAAAGGGCGAGCCGATCTCGAGGATACGGTAGGTGGGCTTCGCGGTGTCTTGGCCCGCATGTCAATCGACATATTTAAGTCACCAGGGCTCTAGGTTTTGTGGACGGTATCTGTGAGGCGATCACTTCGTAATGCTCAACGCAGAGATAAAATAACACGCACTGTGGCCTAGGAACGTATGTGTGGGAGTCCAGAAAGCGGGTCGATTTATGTCGTTATCAGGCTAGAGATTGGCTCAAGCTGCGTTGAGTCGATATCCCGAGGAATGAGGATCCTCGCGTCCGGTGATTATGGCTCATGGGAGCAACCTTGAGGTCCTAACCAAGCGCTTGCATTATCTTTCCCCATAACACCATACAGTCAACTATGATATGTTGCGTCATTTTGAATAGGTTTTCCTGCATTCACGCCACAGTGCATCCACAAGGCTCTAGAGCCAGAAACTTTGCGGGAAGTTCTGTATCTTTCCTCCTGAGGGAGAGCAATGGCACCTTCATACCAGTTCGAGAATTAATATGTGTAAACAGCACTTCCCGTAAATGAAGATGTCTCAACAAGACCAGGCTCCCATTGTGAGTGTTGAACGTGGAAAGGTATAGCTGGTTGGGCGGAGTGGACCCATTGTTGCTCATGGTCTTGGTAGCTTTCCCATTGTCGCGAAGGAACATTCTGGACGGTTCCACAATATAAAAAGGAAGTAAGCGAGTTGTTGAAGCCAGGAGTATGCAGCCCGCCGCTAGCGAAAGCGCCCGTGGATTGGGTGATGTCTCGGTCGTTGTCGGAACACCCTGTGGGTTCAGTGGCACGACTGGCCCTGTTCGCTTTGTCAAAAACATCCGGATTTGAAGCCTGTTTAATCTGGTTGACCATTTGCCAGCCTGGAAGGAAGATGTTAGCGTCAAGGATGCCAATGAAGTCTGGCAAATGAGTTTCTGGTCTGCCTACTTAGCACATCTTCTTCAGCTTCTCTTATGTTGTAGATCTCCTCGAGAAATTGGAGTTTGCTCTTTGGTCGAATCTGATTACGAATAGGCTGGTCCGCCACTTTGAGTATATCCACAGTTATCCCATGGCTTATGCGTAGCTCACGGACAATGTGAATAAGCAGTCGAATCCGCTCTGTTACGGTTAGCTGCGGGCAATGAATTGACTATATAGCGCGCTCATACCAGGTTTAAGAAGGTGATCTGGCTCGCGGTGGCGCACGCAAGAAGGCCACCATGATGGTTTAGTCTCTTCCGGATCAAGCTGGAATGTTCGTCCTCCAATTGACTTTCGACCATTATACGGAAAGTTAACTTGCTTCCTTGGCTCAAGCAACTTAATATACGCCTTGGCAAGGACGCGGCAGTTTGTCTGCTGAAATTTTTCAAATGCCTTCTCGTACGCGCGGATGATCTCGCCTGGATCTTGGATTTGCAATGAACCCTCATCGTAGGTGGAAGCTTTGGAGAAAGGATCATGACCGGAATCGTGCTCTTCAAAGTCACGAAGCCGTGGCTGAAGAGAGTAGGGCCGCCAGCGAGATATATCCTTTCTTTGTTGCCAAAGTTGAAGTCTACGCCCTGACAGCATTGTCGGTCGTGAATGTTGGGATCTCTTTTGCATGCAGGGTTCCGAGGAAGCAGTTATAGAGGGCTGCTGCTGTGAAATTAAGCTATACATTTTTATGGCGGCCCTACGGAACAGTAACAACTTGGTTAACTCCACTTGTGCTTCCCAAAATGCTGCAATGAACAAATACTTACAAAGAGTTGACAGAATCAGACGTGGCTAAACCTCCGGTTTCTGATGAGCGACTGCACCCGACTGCTCCTCTTTGTCAAAAGTACAGTTTGACGCCAGGCCGAGACAGATACAGACAAAATAATTAGCTATACTGACGAAAAACCGTATCTGAGTTTCGATATCGTAGAAAAGTAATTCTTTTCTCACTCGTGGATGTAACGAATATTTCGAATAATGGAATGTTGAAACTGAGTGGTCTGAATCGAGCAACTACCAGCACAGTAAACCCGCAATTGTGCCGGGAACAAAGAACTCATGGGAGTGACCAGACGGCTGGATATATAGTGTGTCTGTCATCTAGCCTATATTGTGGTCACCAAAAGTACTTGTCGCACCCACAGTTAGGTCCGGTACTATTGAAACAGCCTCACTTCCTAATCAAGTCACTTGCGTTAACACACGAAGTAACAGAGATGATGGCACTACGCTTTGAGCCTCAGTCGCGGGATAGTAGTCAGCTTGCAGCGGCTTACTATATGACCTCTGGATGGAGGAACCGACACCATAACGTTCGCCAAAGGCGGCAAATGGTAGTTGCAGGAAAGGGGAGAGCAATTTTAGTGGCCGGGTCCAACGCCGACAATAGACGAAAGCCGTACGCAAAATTCGCAGCATGTAGTTACCAAAATATTGACAAGGATATCCCGTAGGACAAATTATCTCACCGTGTCAGGCGCAAATCTCCCGGCGCTCGCGCATATGCACCTCAAAAACGAGCAGCGTATGCCAAGAAGGAATCAGTCTAATAAATCTCACGAGTAGTATGCGCGTTCCAAGAATCCCAAACCAAGATCAGAATAAGTAGGAAAAGTGGGGCTTAGTTCGCGTACTAATGCTCAGGTAAGGCAACTAACTACTCTAGTGATGGTTTTCTACGTAGGTTTGTGTACGGAACCAGGGGATTGAATGATGTAAGGGACATTGAATGACTCAGTACAAGCAATCATGGCTCGCTAGTTTCTCTATCGGTTTCTGCATCTCTTGCGTTGCGGTACGAGAGCAAGTCCTTCGTCCCATATGAATATAAGAATTACTTGAACCATTTAGCCAATCAGCGGAAGATAAAGGCACGATGTTCGAACAAGAGAAGCAATGCCGGGCAGAAGATTGCTTTGTGGGTCTGTTGGTGTTGTACGCACTCCAATCTACTCGCTCGAGTGTTAGGATCGCCCCCTCGCAGGCGGGTGTAGGCCCCCGAGGACTGGCGGCAACTAGTGGGGCAAGCATTCATGCTAAAAGCTCCCCGCAGTAACTCTACTTCGATCCATGCTGTTTATGCATTCCCTGCTTTTTTGGAATCGGAACAACTACTCAATTCATACACGTGCATAAAGGAGCCATATGACATGATTCAAGTTGCTCTATTACGTTCACTAGTGGGCTTGAGCCTCGCGCACTGAGGAAGGGGTTATAGAGGGAGAAAAAGAGGTTCAAGAGCTAGAAAGGGAATTGTATC
>JAXQJV010000636.1:0-15968 GCA_037042255.1 Penicillium sp. PG106-07D
GAGATCTCTGAAGTTGTATTTATATTCTTCTTGTTCTTAAGAGGCCTAGGGGTGAGGGTATGTATTGAGCCATATTGAGTAGACATCGTGGAAGGGCAGCGCGATAATCGCGCTGCGCTATCCATCCATTGTCTGGCTATGGACAACGGACTTCAAACGCGCCAAACACGCTTGTTTGTGCGCAGAACAAGCGATACAAGCCTTCCTTTTAATTGGTCAATCGCTTTGAAAGATGGATAGACTCATCACCACTGCGGTCATGTGATCATGCGATGGCCCACAATCTCCACAATAGTCTTCACTTTCTCCGTTTGTTTGCATGCCCATTAACTCCACTTCCCGTGCTTTGGAGTCCATTTCTCCATTTATCCACATTGATAATTCGTGGATCGCTCATCACCCGCCGGTTCTCCAGTCCCTACTGCGGTCTTGGTAGCAGACATGGAGCTCAGGCCGGATCATCAATTTGATCCTTTTGCTCCAGGTGCAGACGCCTATGACGAAGAGGCCGATGATGTTGTCAATAGCATCGACTGGAATGATCCTTCATCCTTCTTCAAAGCCATCGGTGCCGGCCCTGGTGGTTTGCCCATGCCGGACATAAAATCAGCCCCAGATGTTCGTCGAGAGGCTACCGCAAGGTCCGCAAAGATTTACGCCAGTTACGAGTTGCTTCACGAGATTTTACAGCGTCATGAAGCCACAATCCGCAAACGATGGCTCAAGAAAACACGACCCCAGAGGCTCAGAATCTTGTTGAATGCCTGGCCGAACCTGCCAGCAATGCATCGCCCCGACTTTGAGGCCTTCCGGAAGGAATCAGAGGCCGCTCGTGACAAAGGCACCAAATACCGAGACTACTATTTGTGGCCATACATCAATCAGGAGGATCTCCTTAACACCAAAACGCTGCCTTTGCTGTTGAATGCGCGAGGTCGCCATCCACCATCGCACTTTGCGGCTGCGGACATCGGTGCCATGCACTTGGGCCTGGTCTCGAAAGCCATTGTGCCCATTTTCCTGAATGAGTACGTCATGATGCTCAATGGCATGACTGAGAATACACTGGAATATGGCAAGCTTGTGGGCTGGGACGAGCACCCAGATGCGTTTGACTGGATGCATACGCAAAAACAATTCATTCCTGGGGAGGGCTTGTTGGTCCTGGAGGTACAAGAGCGGCTCTTGGATGCACTTGTTCAATGCTGCCTGCAGCTGCTTCACGATATTCCGGAGTCCGACTTGACGAGCGATTCTTTCCCCATTCTACCCGAGCCACCTCTCAAGCCTGAAAGCGAGATTACTGGATTTGAATCTTTGACCATCATGGCTACAGAAGCCCCGTACCGTGTGCCAGCGAGACTTGATCTTCGTCTTATCGAATCGCTGCTTTCCGCGAGAGCATCTGCTGCGGAGGACCACCTTTGGGCGCTGCGAGAGGATCCCGATTACTTTCAAAGAACAATCCTTGACGCCCAGGACCATCGGCAGGAAATGCTGAAGGATACCATGGGAAGGAACCATCCCGTGTTTAGCCACGGCCAAAGAGATGTTCTTTGGGCGCGTGTACTTGGCAGTGTGGTCTTGGACGCGTACATCGACCTTGAGCTGTTCTCTGAACTCAGCAGCCAGGCTAGGAATTTGGCTTCAATGCAGGACAAATACGCCGGCGACATCTCGCCTTCCAAAGACCTCCCTGAGGAATACTTGGAAGCCTTGCTTCGCTTCCAATTCTTTGTCAACCAGACAGCGAAGGGGCCATTGGGAACCCTCAAGTTCACAGCTGTGGCGTCTCCACCCTTGCGCAGGCTCTTCGTCCGTGAGCCACCGCTTGATTACCAGTCTCCTAAGATCCAAGTCATTTTGAAACCGGGTGTCAAGCTAGACAAAAAGGAGGAGCAATTGATTTGGCTACTTCGCACCTTGTGGGAGGACGGAAATAACCTGTTCCTTACCAGTATGCCGCTGGTTGTCGACGAAATCGAGCGACTCATCCAATTCGAGCCCCTTACACGAGAACTTCTCTCCTCCAAAATCACTGCGACCATTGCGGACCTCTCTATTCTCTCCCAGTGTCTGAATCAGCTCGGCCTTTACCACCCTTGGGCGAGAAGTTTCGAATCTGACGCTTTGGATCGTGAGGAATCTTTCAAGAAAGATTATGCCGAGCGAACTCAATCATGGGCGAAGATAATTGCTGCCACGCACGAGAAAAGCATCTCTTCTAGGGCTGTTACCCTGGGACAGCCTACTGGAGGCAGATTCAACTACCCCGTCGACAAGCGCCGCACCCGGGAGAATGTGGAGGCGCTGCGCACGGCCGAAGCCAACTTGGATGCCTTCTGGGTGTCCATCGATCATGTCATAATCGCCAAAGCAGGTGAGCTGCGTGATTCCGCAGTTCGGAATTTCCTATCCCAGCCGCGCATCCTACGACGCACTCGAGAATGGGTCGAGCCAGAGAAGCCATCAGGGCCCGCACAGCAAAAAGAAAATGACGTGGATCCATACACTTCGTATCAACCGCTCTCCAAATTCTACGCTGCCCCCTCACCCAAAGATCTAGACGTCCAAAAGCCCAAGACCAAAGTCAAAACCCGCGGAAAGGCACGCCCACCCACACCCCCAACAGAAGCCGAAGTCCTAACAGAGCCCAATCCCGTCGACCCCCAACCTTCTTTTCCAGTCGATGCGCGTGCGCTCAAGGTCTTCCGCACTGTCTTCCACAATCCCGCTGCGACTTCTACGCCAGGCGAAATTCCGTGGAATGATTTTCTGCATGCCATGACATCTGTTGGCTTTACGGTCATGAAGCTTTATGGGTCTGTTTGGCAGTTCCAGCCGACCAAGCTGGACGTTGAAAGGAATATACAGTTCCACGAGCCTCATCCGCGGGGGAAATTGCCTTTTACTACTGCCCGTCAGTATGGGCGACGGCTGAATCGAGCCTATGGTTGGTTTGGAGGCATGTTTGTTCTTGCGGACAAGGCGGAGAAGTGAAGTTGTGACGAAGGATGTTGAACGCGATGGTGTCGCTGCAGACTAGAATGGTGTTCGGTTCTTATGGTAACGATATTGATGAAAATGTTATCTATCTCACGAAAAATCCATCCTTGGAATTCTTTAGAATTGCTGGTTGATATTGGGGATTACCAAATTGACCCTCCCACTGCATATTTTGACCCACCTTCTGCGTGAAATGCCCAATTCTCTTCGTTTTTTCAAAACGCGGATTGCGTGTCTCGGGGATCTTAAATCATCGAAGCGTAACTGTGACCAATTGATTCAAGGTAGTGCATCAAGTCTCTGAGAAGACGCCACTGTGAGTCTTATTTTGGTGTCGGAGTATTATGCGGCTTCCTTCTACTTTGATAGTATACTGCTGGGCATCGCAGACCAGTCTATAGAAGCCATACGTCCAATCTGAGCAGGGCCATTGATACAATCTTAGGCCTCAGCTGCGTACTGAGGAAGAGGAAAAATCCTTGAATAGCCTGCGGTGTCCCACTAAATAACCACCAAAGCTCTTTTACCACTGACCTTTCTTCGAAACTCGTCATTTTCCCAATCTGCAATCCATCCTATTTGACACCCAATCTTACCCTGAGAAGATGGACGAGCAGCAACAGCCTGCCTTAGTCCATGAGACACCCCTCCATTTCCAAACCAGGGCATCCCAAGCATTCTTCTCATCCACGCCCTATGGATGACTCCGCTCTGCTGGGAAGATTGGATTTCATATCTGAAAGCAAAAGGCTGGCCAGCCGTCGACGGCAGCACGCCGAAAGAGATTCGCGCTGATCATCAGCCTATAGCCGAGCAAACAGTCGAGAAACAAGCGTGAAATATTATGCATCCATCATCTTGATTCTGAACATCAAGCCTATCATTACCGGTCACAGTTTCGGCGGCCCCTTTACTCAGATACTCCTCTCGCATGGCTACGGATCTGCGGGAATTGGCATCAGCCCTGCTCAGCCAGCAGGCATTTTCGATTTGACCGTCAGCACCCTCAAGGCTACTATACCGGTTCTCTCGAATCCCTTCAATATCCACTCCACTGTGGCTACTACAGCGCTACAGTTCCACTTTTGTTTCGGAAACCGTTTGTCAGGAGATAAGAGTGATGTACTCTCTGTGCGCAATGCGATCCCCAGCGTGGCGCATGTCTTTTGACAAGGAGCAACGAATCTGATCCGGCGCATGTAAATTTTGCGAATTTGGATCGTCTTCCATTGTTGTTGATAGCAGGAACGAAGGATCATGTTGTGCCGCTGCAAAAGGTGCAGAATGAGTTTGATGCTTATGTTGCGGCGAAATCTCCAGCGATGGTGGGCTTCAAGATTTTTGAGGGGACCCATGGCATTGTCAACCAGGACGGTTGAGAAGAAGTGGCTGATTTTGCATTGCTTTTGCCGAGAAGAACGTGAAGGATTGGATGAAGGGTGATGGTTATCACTGGTTCACTGAGAGGGATTGAAGAAGGATTTACACCTGGGGGTATGTACGATGAATATCATGGTGATTTCAAGTCTCCAAATGCTCTTGATGCGTATAAAAGGGAATCAACTTGAAATGACTAGATGTCGCATAGATTGTGTGGTATAATACCGCTAGCCTAAAAGCGCTCCATGGGCAACATTTTTAGTTTATACGGTCATTTTATTGCTTCGATACTAGACAACCGTATAGCATTTGCTGTAAAAATGGCTATAGAGACTTAGGCAGGTAGAATGCGATTATATTCGGTGCTGGACTTTGGGAATCTCGTCACTATCTACTGGTGTTGGGGGAACGTACCGGATACACTTCTTGGCAGTCGTTGAGATTCCACCGGGCTCGGATAAATGACATTTAGGTTAAGCAATGCCTAACTTAATTGGAGACTACAGTATTTGGACCAACTTCGCAATTAGGTTAGCGTATCTCAAGGTATTAACCGATATAGATTAGTGCTGTCGCGTCAGCCTCCCCTTGTTCGTTAATTGGTTCAAGTGGTCACTGACAGGATACCTAACAATGCTTATGCGTGGCGAGAGCCCGGTGCCCCGCCTCAAGAATCTCAAAATCCTACTCACAGTCGCATGTCCCCTGCTATAACGGACAAGGGCATCTTGAAATCCCTCGAGCAATGTATTGCGCGTGTCAAGAATCTCAAAATGTCTCCCTGAACGGTATGCACCACAATCGATTCCGAATGCCACGGCGTGTGAGTCCTCAACAATTGAACATCAGCAGGAGCTACGCGAGTTGTCTTCGATGCGAAGAGAACTATCCATTATGAGTTCGTATGCGCTGAGAGCTCGAAAAAATCATCCACCCGGACCAAGATCCGATCCCATGTTATGAAACGCGTCAAAGATGCCCAGACGCTCAAGCACGCCGGCGCTTTCCGACAGCAGCAAACACTGCGGTCGACCAATAGGTCGGCATCGGGCGTTCTGTGGACCTTGCCAAATGGAGGTTCTGCGCTGGGTTCCTCTTCACGGTGCGCTCGATGTGGTAAATTGATCATTGACACGTCACCTCAACAAGAGAGGGGCCAAAAGCCTCGAATAGAAGGTGCCCTAAAAGGTTGTCTCTTCCATGCCCTGATTGGTATTTATTGGTGTATCATCACTAACACCTTTAATCCAGGCTTGCCTCTAACTTGTATCGAAGGATCGACTCTCCTCTTCGAATACCGTAAGTTGCTCGCTCGTGTAAATTAATCACTCCATCCGGATTGCATTCTGACACTGTTGTAGTCGGAAATGTGTACTCGTACATACTTAACTTTTGGTGGGAACGTGGTCAAGGGATGCAAGCTAGCTGTTTACCATATGTGATGTCCGGTCCAGCCGTATTGAATGCAGTCCTCAGCGTGATGGCGGTGAACAGAATGCTTATGAGCGGATCAACTCCGCATCTCATCACGGTCTACTACCATCACAAGGTCGAAGCTCTCCGTATGGTCAGAAAGGTTCTCCAAGATGCTACGGATCCTGCAAGTGTCTCTGATGATGCATTGATTGCTATCGCCGTCCTATCAATTCTAGAGGTTTGTGATTTCTCCACTTTTGGTAAACGGTCTATCCTGACGAGATCAGAACAGCGCCGGGTTCATTGCTGTTGGACGCAGACACTTAGAGGCCTACGACAGAATCATGACATACCGTGGAGATACATACCAGTCCACGGTGAACATCTTTCAGACCGGGTTGATCAAATTGTATGCAATATTCCGGGGATGAATCTGCAGCTGACAGCCTTGGTTATTCGCTCTTCGACTGACCAAAGAACTCATAGAGCACGATTCGCAGGCTCCGATTTTCCACTCACACCCCGCGTTATTGATGAACTCCCAATGAGTGATTTATTGAGCCGGATTCCCGAAAACGCTCATTTCACTTTAACAACCATGTTCCACGAACTCAAATGTCTATCGCTCAACCTGACGCCAAGTTCCGAGATCATGCCAAAAGCCGAATGGCTAGAAAGACTCAACGCCCTAGGACTCAGCATGCACCGCATGATGGCGGGGGAATTCTTCGAAATGAGCGCCGATAATATACCGCGGAGAGCTTATTCAATTGCCGGGAATATCTTTCTGTGCCTCTATCTCCGAGAGTTACCTTTGAGCAACCCCGTGCTTGACTACTTATTGGACTGTCTGGTACGTGCTCTGGCTGAGACAAACTCGGAGAGAAACATCCAGTGGTATCCGCCTCGTTTCTTGCTCTGGCTGCTGTTCATTGGGGGCGCTGCTGCCGAGGGCCGTGCTCGGCGGGCATGGTTTAGAGAGCAGATTCCTGCAGTCCAAGCTGAATTGAAACTGGAAACGTGGGATGAAGTCATCACGGTTTTGAGCAAGTTCCCCTTTGTTAGTGCGTGCTATCAGTCATTTCAAAAATTGTGGGAAGAGTCAGTAGCTACCTGACTTGAGACATTTCAGGCTTTCCGAAAAAACAGGTGAACAGCGTCAGGACCTGAAAGGGCATATAATATTCCTATGTAAAATGGTGCCCCGAACGGAAATTGTTTTGAATGAAGTTTTTTGCCGATCTTAGAGGCTTTAATCGAGTTTCAACATGAACAGTCGCGTAGGCAAACAGCAATTAGTCTCAGGATTGGAATTGGCATTGTTAAGGTTACACCACCCATGGACCGATCGTTTCAAGCCACAACCTTAATGCTGATGATCCATGCGGATTTGGTCTTGTTCGGATTTTCAGCCTTCGGTCATCTTGATCAATGCAAATTTGAGCTCAGAAAAAGCAAAATCAAGCTGAAACTGGCTGATGTCCATGTACTTTTGTCAGGGGGTCAAAGCGTAGCGCTGGCTGAAAGCCCCCAACCCAAGATGAACATCACGACCCCGCCGCATCACGAGTGTATACCAGAAATTGAAGGCGTTTCCTGAGTATCACACAACCACGTCCAGCATGGAAGCGCTTGCGGCCTTTGGCCTTGCATGTAATGTCATGCAGGTTATTGGTTTTGTGCAAGATGGAATCCAGGTTGGCAAGGCCATCTATGAAACCGGGTGCCTGGACCCTCATCTTGCCCAAACGACCAATTACTTGACTGAGAGCTTAGAGGCCCTGAGAAGTTCATTGCCGAAAGTACAGCCCCTAAGCAAAGAAGATCAGGAGCTGCTAGAAATTGCCAAGAGCAGTCTCTACACCGCGACACAGTTAAAGGCCGAGCTAGAGAAGATCTCGGGCACAATGACAAAGGGGAAACATTCCGCTGCGTTTCGTGGATGGTTCAGCGCAGCATTTGGGGGAAAAAAGAGAATTGAAAAACTTGAGAAAGCAATGGGTGACCGGCAGCATGTTCTGGAAACCAGACTTTTAATCCGAATTTGGTATACACTGGCCCACCGCTGCTCCGTCAAATCCGACTGACAGTGTTTGAACAGCAATAAAAACGACGCGATCCTTATCCAACAACAAGCTGATTTTGATAAGCTAGACCAAATCCTACAAGGCTTTATTCAGGCCCGTGCCCACGATCAGACGGCTCTTGACCAGCTCGTACGGAGCGAGTCTGCTGCAGTAAAGATACATGTCGACAACAACACGAAAGCTCTGAAGCAGTCATTGAAAGTCATCATTTCCTCCGAATCAACCCAGGTCCAAGCTCGCCTGCAGGATCTCGTACTAAACCAAATCAGCAAGGAGGAGCATGAAAGGTTGCTTGGGAGCTTCAAATTCCACTCAATGAACGCTCGTCGGAATCAGATTTTGCAAAATCACAATGATACTCTATCTTGGATTTTCGACACTTGTTATGTTGACGAGGACGTTACCCGGGAGGTATGAGAGAAATTGACGGAGCCCTGGATCTGAGACGCTATATGCTAATGACTTGCTGGTAGACGTCGGTTTCGTCGTTTTCTAATTCTCCTCCTCACATCGGTCAGATTGGATTCGTCAAATGGCTGCAACTGTCGCAGCAACGCCCATTTTGGATCAGTGGGAAAGCAGGTTCGGGAAAGAGTGTGTTGATGAAGTTTTTGGTTAATCATCCACAAACCAATTCTATCCTTGATGCTTCGCACGGGAACACCATCATCTTGTCTCACTTCTTATGGGCTGTGGGACAACCACTTGAGAAAAACTTACAAGGTATTCTTTGCTCATTGGCCCACCAGTTGCTATGCACGAGACCAGATCTCTCCAGCGGAGTCTTGGAGAAGTATTCCAACACAAGACAGAAGAGATTCCCCGACGATTGGTCAAACGACGAACTTTTTGATGTTGTTCTTTATATGATCTCGGCATGTGAACAGCACATCTGCATTTTCCTCGACGGTCTCGATGAAATCAATACCCGGGATGACCAAAATGAGCTGAAAGGCCTCCTCGACATATTCTGCGCTCTTGAACGGCTTCAAGTATGCATTTCGAGTCGGCCAGAGCCCGTGCTCCAAAGATATTTTGGTAGCTGCCCTCAGCTTCGAGTGCAGGACCTGACGCGGTTTGACATCGAAAAATATGCAAGAGACACCCTGCAAGAACTTTTTTCTGACGACACGACAAGACTCAAACGCCTCGTTTCAACAATTTGTTCCAAGGCTGATGGGGTGTTCCTATGGGTCGCTTTGGCTCTCAAGAGTCTTCAAATCGGATATGACAATTACGACGATCCAGCGGAGCTGGAACGGCGACTCGAATTGTTGCCGAACGATCTCTACACACTCTATCAACAGATGTGGCGGCGTCTGAACGATAACGAGCAGCTCTATCGAAAGACAGCTGCCGAATATTTCAACCTCCTTCTGGAGTGTATAGACAGTCAAAAAGTCTTACGAACGACCAGCATTATAATCCTGGCCCTAGCACTTGATCCGACACTTGCAGCCGCAGTCGTGACAGGTGGTGTTGAATCATTTGCCGATGACCTCGAAATGGAATGTGACAGAATGTTGAAGCGTTTGCCGATACGGTGTGCAGGTTTACTAGAGGTTTCCCAAGATGGAACAGTGACCTTCATACACCGATCAGCTCAGGAATTTCTGGTCAACACACCAGATGGTCAGCAGATTCGACAAGCGGATCAGACACCAAGCGAGACCCACCTATTGAACCTCGCTCAAGGACTGCTTGGCTGCATCAGATTGAAGATAGAGACTCATCGCAGTTCTTCTCCCCCGAAGCTTTCTTCCCTTCTGCTTGGATTTTGCAAACCTCTTGGCAGGGTCCCAACAATGGCGGATCTCACATTATTGAATAGCTACGAGGCTTTTGTAGTCAAGAAAAGTATATCTCCAGGCAGGGTGAATGAGTTCCTTCGTCTCGCACAAGCACTCTATTCAGCGGGGGAATGGAAATATCAATTTGGCATCCTCGTCCCACCAGATTTTTATGGCGCTTTAGCCAGGGCCGGCTTCTTCGACCAGACTCTAAGCGGAATATCTCAACTCGCCTCCAATGCTCCCGCCGGCATGCGAGTTTCAGCCCTCTACAAAGCGTACATCTTCGATCTCGCTCGCTCGTTTCTGCAAAACTCAGGGTTCATTGTCACACAAGATGGTGCCACGCAAGTTTACGCCCTCTTTTGTTTACTTAGCGAAACAGCCTCTGGGGGACAGAACATCCACGGTCTCATGAGCTATGATCAGTTGATAATAGATGAGGCAAGGAACCTCACACGAAAATATCCCATCTTTTCGCTCACTGGCGATCCCCTTGGGGCTCTTCTTGAGTTATCGCTTGAAAATCACAGCCTCTTTGGCCTTGTGATCGAGCTTCTCGAAAGGGGCTACAATCTATCCAACCGCTCAGTCATACTCCTTATGACTGAATCTATCGATCTGTCTACTCTGCTTGGCATATCGTGCCATTACCTTCTACAGGACCTTGATAGAGGGAATGTTCTCGTTGAAGTCAATACCTCATTCTGCCTTTCTGTTTACGTACGGTTTCTATCAAGTAGAAGGTCGTTTTTCCCACGCCACTTCGAACAACCCACCATGTTTGAAAGATTGATGGCGGGAGTTGAAAAACTGGCTCCACCAGCTTCCGCACGACTTCTTGCCTTCATCCCTGTATCTTCGGAAAGAACAGAGTATATCGGCTGCGGTAGTGCGAGCCCCACGACCGGCCCTCCGAACGAGTCTCTCAAGAACCTCCATTCCACATACGAACACTGCGGGAGTGAGAATCGCGAAAATGGTGAAAAAGAGGGCGAACAGTTCTTTGATGAGAATTCACAGGGAGAAAGGGATCGAGGAGACTTCCATCATGAGAGCGACAACTCTGAACGCAGGGCCCGGATCTATTCAACAGAAATACTGATCCCTCAGACCAAAGACGATAGCGATTTTGTTCTTGAGTCCTTATCGGGCGATATTTTCAAGTCTCTCACCATTCGGCAACCGCCCCCGTATGGGTCGGTTACGGTTCCCGAACTTGAATCAAGGATCCAACAGATATCATCCAGGGCAAGACGCTCGACGGTTCATGAGCTATGGCAAATCTTGATTCGAGCCGGATATCTTGTGCCGAGTCATGATGTGGAGAAGGTCTGGCCGCCGAGTGTATATTCACTCGATGTTGACGATGATGAGGATGAGGTTGTGGATTCTGTTATACAGGATTTCTTGAATTGGTGATGACTAGGAATATCTCCATCACGATGCTGACCTAGAAATTCCGATGCGAGACCTTTTGGAGTTCTACAGCGATAGGGATTCCCTCTCTTTATTGGATACCTCCGCTTGTTGTAAGGACCAGTGTTTGCTGGGTGTTTCGTGGCCGATTTGGACCGTGAGCTTTCTTGTTTCTCTCTTTCTTCTCTAGATGCTTGAACTTGGATGTTGCTTGTTGCTCTTCTCCCTTGATCTGCTTCTTATGTATAGATGCCTACCCATTCTGGTCCAAACAAATAGCCCACGAAGAAGTAATTAACACATCAGAAAGGGCGCGGAGGTGCTAGCCAAATTTAAGGTCCACACCAAGGGAGGACAGTGCTCCTCTCGTGCATGAAACTTTGGGGTTTATCCAATAAACTACTATATATGCCCGAAAATCAATTTCATCGCCATTGAACCTAGCTTGTTCCATATCACGGAAACGCGACTCACCGATATCATTTCTTTGTTCAATTTTACTATTACAAACCTGTTGCTGCTGGGTTCTATGTGAAGAGCTAGGTCGGGGTTTAGATTATGAGCTTAAGTTTCATCCTTTGGTTGATTTTTGATTCCTCTTCCAAATGCTCTACTATATCCCTTGGATAGGCTCAGCCAGCCTTTCTTAACGTATTTCTGTCCAATTATTGAGTCGTTCCATAACCCCCTTGCCACTCGTGCCTGCTAGCCAGCCCTATGGACCGAATGTCTTGAGGATAGGACCAGGCTTGATGTTAAAATTCGACTTTAATATCCTGGAAACATCTAGAAGCTCGTAAAAGAGAGTATTAATCGCTCGTAAAAAGATACCATCCGAGTAAGGAAACTTGGAGTCGGTGATGGTCCCTACCTAGGTTGGAGTACATATATATGGTGGACATTAATAGAGTAACTCGCTCAGGGAGTTGAAGCCGCCATTCTACATATTTCTCTTCTGGTGTTGAAGACTAGGTAAAGCCAGGGCCCGGGCATTGAGCGACCATTTGCAGGAATATTGCTCACCCTGAAAGTACCATCGAATAGATAGCCTTTCATTCTCGAACTTAAAACGTAAAAGCAGCCTGACCATGGACATCCAACTGGTCTTTAGCTAGGAAACCAATCTCGAAATCAGTACTGTGGCATCGAGACAGAGCAGCCAGCAATAGACTGATAAATACGACTTGACGAGTTACTACCTACCTAATCACAGACACCACGATGGAATGCTGAGACAGTATACACAGTAATTTTATGTAGCAACCCTTCTTCAAGAAGATGGAATGTGATATACTAGACCAGCTACATCCGCATGCTCACAGCGCTACAATTACATCTCAAGACACCTTGTCGGAGCTTCCAAACAGCGTGGGACACACAACAGTGGAAGTTACTTTTGTCCAATTTCCAGGTCCTCATGCTACATGACTACCTACTTCACCTACAGTATTGTTCGTAGCTGTCGAAGGATACTTCGGGCGTGGATGGGCAGATGAACAAGAAGAATATTGGCTGACCGAGACTGTGCACAGGCAATAAAAGGGTGAACAAGGATAAGTAGAAAGGGCAAAGACACGAGGGAAGCATCAATGTCCACACGATACGCAGAGCGACTGAAGAACAACAAAGTGAGACTGGAAAATTCAAAACGACCGACTCTATTCCACTGAAATCGAAGAATTTCCATTTTCAGGCTATCCGCTTGATAATGCGAGTCCAACAACGCTTGCGATCCACCAGTGCCTCCATCCTGCCTTTTGATACACCAGGAAAGTACGAGCGACGACGATCAAAGCTTCAAACAAGGAGAAGAAGAAGCTTAGAAGCACTTGCGGTGAACGATCGAGGGACCGCTCTCGTCGTACTCCTGCTTGGAGATCCACATCTGCTGGAAGGTGGACAGAGAGGCGAGAATGGAACCACCGATCCAGACGGAGTACTTGCGCTCGGGGGGAGCAATGATCTTGACCTTCATGGAGGAAGGAGCAAGAGCAGTGATCTCCTTCTGCATACGGTCGGAGATACCGGGGTACATGGTGGTACCACCAGACTAGAAGGAAAAGAGAAGTTAATTATCGGGTCAGCCAGAAATGCGAGGGAGAAAATCACATACCATGACAATGTTGCCGTACAGATCCTTACGGACATCAACATCACACTTCATGATGGAGTTGAAGGTGGTAACGTGGATACCGCCAGACTCGAGACCCAGGACGTTGGGCTGGAACAGAGCCTCGGGGGCACGGAAGCGCTCGTTACCGATGGTGATGACCTGACCGTCGGGCAGCTCATAGGACTTCTCGAGGCTGGAGCTCTGGGAAGCGGTCTGGATCTCCTGCTCAAAGTCGAGGGCGACGTAGCAGAGCTTCTCCTTGATGTCACGGACGATTTCACGCTCGGCAGTGGTGGAGAAGGTGTAACCGCGCTCAGCCAGGATCTTCATCAGGTAGTCGGTCAAGTCACGACCAGCCATGTCGATACGGGAGATGGCGTGGGGCAGAGAGAAACCCTCGTAGATGGGGACAACGTGGGTAACACCATCACCGGAGTCGAGGACGATACCAGTGGTACGACCGGAGGCGTACAGGGACAGGACGGCCTGGATGGAGACGTAGAAGGCGGGGGCGTTGAAGGTCTCGAAGACAATCTGGGTCATCTTCTCACGGTTGGACTTGGGGTTGATGGGAGCCTCAGTCAGGAGGATGGGGTGCTCCTCGGGGGCCACACGGAGCTCATTGTAGAAAGTGTGGTGCCAGATCTTCTCCATGTCGTCCCAGTTGGTGACAACACCGTGCTCAATGGGGTAGCGGAGGGTAAGGATACCACGCTTGGACTGTGCCTCATCACCGACGTAGGAGTCCTTCTGACCCATACCAATCATGATACTGGAAGCATTGCGTTAGTTTTCTCGTTACAAGGGGATTCGTGCGATGCTTTTAAACAGCGCATAGAGCAACGAAGCCCGGTCAAGGCCAAGAAACAGTGGGAGGAAGGGGGGATATTTACCCATGGTGACGGGGACGACCGACAATGGAGGCTATGAGATAAGGTTAGTATTTGAATTTTCTTGGTCAATTTCCAATCAATGTCGTAGGCGACAAATTCTCCGACCAACCACAGCTTGGCCGAGGGGCCGACGCAAGGGTTGGTGGGATGGTTTGCCAGGAGGAGGGGAAAGGTTGCCATTGTGAGGGATCTTGTGTGGGGGGAATTTTGGTTGGGACTTACGGAAAACAGCTCGAGGGGCATCGTCACCGGCGAAACCGGCCTTGCACATACCCGAGCTACGGACAAGACATCAGTAACAGATTCTTCCATCGAAGCCGAGGGGGAAATGAGCTCGAATTTTCATCCTGGGAGCGGTCTGGACAGCGCTTGGGATTCACATGCGTCGTGGCGGTGGATAGGGGATGATGGAGTCGGGACCGCGACCGGGGGGGGGGGCGGTTGACGAGGAACCCAAACACAGCCAGACCAGCTCTCATGGGTGCCCATTCCCCCATTTTCATCACGTACCCATTGTCAATGACGAGAGCAGCGACTTCCTCTGTAGATGAATTGATGAATTAGCATGCGATGGTCCAAATTCGAGGTCGGATCAACCGTCATCACGTCAGCTTGCCTCAGCACTGGTCCTCTCCCCAGGCAGCTTTGAGGGGTGAGCCAAGGCGCTGAGGTGGCCACAACGGGATCAAAAACAGAGGGGGAGAGATGTAGAATCCATACCTTCCATTGTGACTGAGATGGATGTGGATTAAAGTGGTGATGGAGGAAAATGAGAAAAGGGGAGGGAGGAGGGGGGGTAAAGGTGCAAGAAGCGTGTGATATGGAGGTCCGTTAAGAGTGTAGGGGGGGGGAAAGGGAGGAAGAGGGAAGAGGAGAGGGAAGAAGTGGAGAGGGGCTGGTGTGGTTTGGTTGGTTTGTGATGGTTGGGCCCGCTCCAACTTTTGGTGTGTGCGCCTCTCTCTCTCTCTCTCTCGGAGTACTGAGAGAGTCTATCTCTCTGGTTTCTGGCCTCGATTAGCCACACTGATCACTCCGGATCACTCTTTCATTATCTTTGTAACTATTTATGCAATGGGGCTTCCACCACATCTAAGGCAGGCACCAGTTCTATGGTCTTTACAATTGCTCTGCCTGCCATCCCAATGGCAAGCCTTTTGCGTACACCCTCTTCGTATTGCGTACACCCTCGCGGGGCAACTCTTTCAAGGGACAACTCGAGAGCCTCTAGACCCTGATTCTGGGGATCGTCGAGGGCACATACATCTCTGCCTAACGACATCCGCGGCAATTGTAGAACAAGAATTATCCCTCCGCGACATTGGCCGTCCAAACTACATAGGCGACACTGTATACTGGTCCAGGCCTCGTGGTTCAGAACAGGCTCCGACATTCATGCCCAGAGTCTTTCATGTGGCGGGGGCTAGAGAGCCAGCCCGGTCGGAAGACCTCAATGTCGATTACTCTGTTCCTTCAAGGGCTGGAATAGGTCACTTCTAAGTATAGAACCCCTCCATGCCCGCCGACCAGAGCACTGCCCCGACCACCAAAAGGTACTTGGCTGGTACAGCTCCCGTAGGACCCGTACTAGGCCCGTCATTGGCATCATAGCCTCATGGAACCCACATACTTTTCGTATACTACGTATAGCATGCCAGAAGTTAGCCTAAGGAGGGGCACGGGGTTTCCCGCCATGTCAAGCCATGCCATTGACCTTTTTAGAAACAGTCTGGCGATGATCATGGACAAGATGGTAGTGTTATTTCCCCTCCAAGGGTCCCGGTGTCGAGCCTTACGCAAGCGCCGAGCGAGAAACATGGTTCGAGCGTGTTTACAGTGTGGTTCCAGCGGGTTACCGCCAACTCCG
>JAXQJV010000637.1:0-15939 GCA_037042255.1 Penicillium sp. PG106-07D
CGTCGAGCACACACGTCTGGCGGAGTAGTGTCGTCGCGGTGATCAAGGAAAGGGTATTCGTTCAGTTGAATCCATGATTCGTAAATCCCTCGCTTTCCAAAGATGTCACCGCACCATTTCGACAACATAACGGCGATCATGATCGGAATGACGTAGGTCAAGGCGCCAGTCAACTCAAACATAATGACAACAATAGAAAGCGTCATCCGAGTCGCACCCCCAAGGGCGGAAGCTGCACCAATGATCGCGTACAAGCCAGGTGTTACACATGGAATGTCAGGTTCACATTTGGCGAAAAGAAATGCCTTTGGGTATGCTTCCTCCCAAATCCGCACAAGTATTCCTAGCGCGCGACCATAGAGGGCACCGATGGCTACCGAGGGCAGGATGATACCGGCCGGTATGTCGAGGCCAAAGGTTATTGAAGCAAGAAAGAAGGCAAGTGCGGCAGCGAGTAAGAGAAAAGCAACTACACCGAAAGCCTTGGACCCAGTGACGCAGAGACCAAATCGATCGTATGTTTCACTGCTGCATTCGGCAAAAAGGGCCTGGACAAGTTCTGAATTCTGAGCCCTCATGAAATGATTCGGGAAGTTGATCAAGGCCGTCACAAGAGCGATTATGGCGACCTCAACAATAGGCCGGGTCCAAGATCGAGTTCGACGCCATCGAGCGACCTTGATGTTGAGACGGATGAGGAATGCCCCGAATAGACCACCGACAATACCAAGGATGATGAATGGGATAATTTCAAAGCGATGCCACCCTCGCGTATATGTGACTTGGTACAGCACAATCTTCCCGGTCCGGAATGGATTCAACGCTTGTAGAGTGACGGCAGCAACCATGGCGCAGACAAAGCTCTGCCACATTGTTTTGTCTGGAAAATAATAAGATAATTGCTGTAAAGAATTAGTGAGAACATGCTAATGATATTAATCAGCCAAGGACTGTCCTATGCATACCTCCAGACTGAAGAGGACGCCTCCGATGGGAGCACCGAAGGCGACTGAGATACCTGCCGCCGCCGCCGCAGAGAGGACTTCACGTTTTCTCGCCTCGTTTCCGGTCAGGCTATCGAAGGGTTTCATAATTATGTTGGCGCAGCAGCATGCGACATGCACTAAAGGTCCTTCTTTTCCGAGCCACAAACCGGATGAAACGGCGAGGCACTGGGGATAGATGTAAGCCACCTAGCATTAGTCTTATCAGAAGCGGACACATACCAGTCCAAGCGACTTGATGGTCAGCGTCCATGGTCCCATAAAGTGACGGATGACAGTGCCTCCAAGTACTGTTTTGATCTCAGGAATTCCACTGTGCCTTGCATAAATGGCAAATCTTCGCACCAAGAGGCAAGCGCATAAAGCGAATAAAACCTTGTCGCGTTAGATCTCTCTCGAGGGAATAGAAAACATTTGGCATACCGAGAAAATGATGTAGAGTATGTACTCAATGGCGTACCGGCCCCCGGTTGAAGATGCCCCAAGTGCTTTCCCCCATGGTGTCCAATCCATGCATTTCGAATAATCTGATTACCATGGCAATTTGTTAGCTAGCAGAACAGCGTGAGTGCCGCCAATGAACCCCAAGGGCATGCCTACCATCTAGACCCCAACAGCAAAAGCTTCGATTCAGATAGAACCTGCCACCACCACTTCCACTCTTACAGTACCCTGTTTTCAGATCCCCCAACCAATCCGTCGCGATGTCAATGGCCGCGGCAATAATTCCCACGGCAATACCAGTCGCAATGAGAACAAACCAGACATTGCTGGCTTCTATGACTCTCCGCAGATAGCCCAAAACGCCCTGGCCACTGGAGTACAATAACCGTTTTCGCTGACGTTCTTTTGTGTACTCGTAAATCCAATCGATAGCGGTAAAGTCATCGTAGCCAACTCGGCGGCCGGGGCCCTCCACATACCAGTCTAGGGGAGCCCCGTCTTTGGCATTTGGATCCCCATTCAATCCAAATGATCCGTGAGGCTCTAATGGCGATGCATCTCCATTTTGTCCATCGTATGGTCGTGAGAAGCCAAGCCCAGTGTTCGAACCGCCGGCGGTATTCGAGAAGAGGCTGGACAAGCTGAAACGGGACTTGCGTTTTTGTTTTCGTTTGAATGAAATTCTGCATTGGGACTCATATTAGCGTATGAAGTAGCCTCTCAAAAGCGAAACACACGTACGGCTCAAACCCCTCCGCGCCTCGACTGGAGTCTTGTAGCTGAGGATTGCCGGTTTGCTGTTCCGGTAGAGCTGGATGTGTCGCGTACGGTGAACCATCGCTGCCCGAGCTCTGGCCGGTCATGGACATCTTGAACCATCAAAGCCCCACAAAGCTAGCATCTCCTGAACGGTCATGAGATAGCGAGGACCACGTTGCTTGCAGACAGACAGATTGATTATCGGAGCTCTGGGGACTTGGTCATCCCGATGTGGAGGCGGTGAGTGCTCCAGACCAGTGGGGCTGCGTCTTTCACCGCGGCAGAAAAAAAAAGTAATGGGGACTTTCTCTCTCAACCTGCAATCAACTTAATTGCGAGGAGATCCTCTACGCGGCCGGGCTCAGCATGGATGGAAGGCCCGTCTACGAGAGGAATCTCTCAGAGTCCGAGCTGCTCGAACAGCTCCCGAACGAGATCGCTAGTCTCGTTCGGTCTGCCCAAGGGACTCAGCAGCTCAACGCGCTTGCGCTTGGCGCATTAAACAGCGAATTCACAGAAACTGTCTTCAGGCTCTATGAACCGATCATTGTTGATCTCGCAGCTCGATGGCTTCGACCAGATCTCAACGCCGACCCTATTCAAGCCCTGGCGGCATTTGCCCGCATCCTACCTTTCGCGGCATACCTTCGACCTTTCGCCAGCCAACATGCTTCGTCACAGGCTGGACGTCTTTCTGCTCTAGTTGGGTCGAAAGAATTGATGCTAAGACAGTTGAATACGAATGATACCCGTACATTGCTCCTTGCACTCTTCCGATTGCTATCGTTTGATTTAGACACCTTCGCCAAAGCCGTGTCGCCGATTCAACTCCAATCTCTGTTCCCCCACGAAGACCGAGTAATTCGATATCTTGCGGTCCGATGTTTTGCCCTGTATATGCATGCCGCCGATGCAGCTACGGGGAACATGCTGCGCGTCAATACTGGTGTTGATCCTATCGAAGGGATCTGGGAAGGAATTACAATTGATTACCGACTTTTGGGTTTGTGGGAGGAGAAGCGATGGGAAATCCTTGAGAGGCATATCCGAGAAGAGAAGATGTCAAGGTCAGAGAGCGAAGCAATGGCTCTAGTTGACCGGACTCGGGGTGCTTTCACAGCGCGCTCTGCCGATGTTTCGGGCGTCTTGATTCCTCGATTGAAGGATGCAGACCCGTACTCCTCTTCAATTGTAAAGACCCCCACCACGACAGCAAATATTCGCATGATTGCGCGGGCCCTCCTCGGCTTCAAGCCTATTTTGCTGGTTGGTTTGCCTAACTCTGGCAAGACCTCTCTGATCAACGACATCGCTGGTGTTATGGGCCAGGCCGAGTCAATGGTTACGCTACATCTCAATGAGCAGACAGACGCTAAAAGTCTGCTCGGAATGTACGCGACATCATCTGCAACGGGATCTTTCTCCTGGCAGCCTGGTGTGCTCACGAAGGCTGCGAGAGAAGGTCGTTGGGTTTTGATTGAAGACCTGGACCGTGCCCCATCAGAAGTCCTCGGTCTCATTCTCCCCATCATTGAACGAGGGGAACTGACAATTGCGAGCCGGAGGGAGCGAATAAAGTGTGCCGAAGGGTTTAAGATCATCGCCACCATGAAATCCTCATACAATATTGCAGGAGAGGAAATTGCGCCAAATTCCTCGATGCTCGGCAGTCGTCTGTGGCAGAGAGTGCCTGTGGCCTCTCTCTCCGTCGATGAGATGCGAGATGTCATTTTGCAAAAGTTTCCCTTGCTGGAGTCTCGTGTCCCAATCATCATGGAGGTCTACAGGAGGGTTTGCTCTGCCTTCCATGGAAGCTTGGCGATTAAGGGCTCGCAGGGCCGGACACCAGGCTTTCGTGATCTGATCAAGCTGTGCAGTCGCTTGCATCGGCGACTGCAGCTCATTGGCGCAAAGACCGGGTTTGAAGCCACACCAGAAGGCGTCGAGGATGAGATCCTCTTGGACGTTGTGGACATCTTCCTCAAATATCTCCCCGAGAAATCTATGCAGAGCTCTCTCGCTTCTGTGGTTGCGGAAGCTCTGCAAATCTCGCCCCAGCGGGCACAATTCTGCCTTGAGGAGCGTACACCCACGTACAACGACAAGAGCAGCTCCTTGGTACTTGGCCGGGAGGTGTTGCAGAAGATCAAAGTCCCAAGTGGTGCGGCACAAAAGCTTGCTGCCGCCGCCTCACGGTTTGCTTCGACCAGATCGGCCCTTACTATCATGGAGCAAGTCGCCGCTGCAGTGCAGATGGCAGAACCTGTCCTGCTTGTCGGAGAGACTGGTATTGGCAAAACCACCGTGATCCAGCAACTCGCTACATTGATGCGCCAAAAGCTCACTGTCGTCAACTTGTCACAGCAATCTGAAAGCACTGATCTTCTTGGAGGTTTTAAGCCTGTCAGCATTCGCACCATGGCTGTGCCGATGCTTGACGAGTTCACTCAACTATTCGAATTGACATTTTCCGCAAAAAAGAACCAGAAGTTCCTTGCCTCCGTAACAAAGAGTGTCGCTTCTGGAAATTGGGTCCGTTTGGTCAATCTTTGGCATGAGGCTGTTCGGCTGGCCAACGGAGTGTTCAATCCCGTGCGCAAAAGTTCCAAGGAGAACGAGGATGGCGATGAACAGCAACCGGCTAAGAAGAGAAAGCTGGACTCTCCAAAATATCAACATTTGCGACAACGGTGGGAGAGTTTCGAAACCCAGCTTGCAGATTTTGAAGCCCAAGTCTCTCAGGGCGACGCGAAATTCGCGTTTGCTTTCGTGCAAGGAAAAATTGTCCGAGCGTTGAGGAACGGTGAATGGGTCTTGTTGGATGAAGTGAACCTGGCCTCCCCCGACACTCTCGAGAACATTGCCAGTCTTTTGCATCACGGCAGCGAGGGCTCCCCTTCCGTCCTGCTTTCTGAGGCCGGTGATGTGGAGCGAGTGTTCGGCCATCCTGACTTCCGTATCTTTGGAGCCATGAACCCTGCAACAGACGCTGGGAAACGCGATTTGCCTCCTGGTCTGCGTTCCCGATTCACAGAGTTCTACGTTCACTCACCAGACACTGATTTGGATGATCTCCTGGCCTTGATTGAAAAGTACCTTGGTACCTTAACCATGGGCGACCCACGAGCCGCGCCCGATCTTGCGCATTTATATATGGAGACCAAGAAGCTTAGCAACGACAATAAACTCACAGATGGAGCTGGACAGCGACCGCATTTCAGCATTCGTACACTTGTGCGAGCCTTGATATATGTCATTGATCACGCACATGTCTATGGCTTGCGACGAGCCATCTATGAGGGGTTCAGCATGAGTTTCTTGACCGTGCTGAGCCTGGAGTCTGAACGAGCTCTTGTCCCCCTGCTGGAAAAATACATCTTCGAAAATGCAAAGAACGCCAAATCCCTTCTTGGAAGAACTCCTCGACCTCCAGAGGATGGCCATGACTACGTTCAATTCAAGCATTACTGGATGCGACGTGGGCCATTGGTACCCGAGGAGCAGCCTCACTACATTATCACGCCCTTCATTGAGAAGAACCTCAAAAATCTGGTCAGAGCCAGCTCCACCCGTCGCTTCCCCGTCTTGCTGCAGGGTCCCACATCCGCAGGAAAGACAAGTATGATTGAATACTTGGCAAAGGTCTCTGGCAACAAATTTGTTCGTATCAACAATCATGAACACACAGACCTACAAGAGTACCTTGGATCCTATATCTCCACTGATGATGGAAGCCTGCGGTACCAAGAAGGTGTTTTGGTGGAGGCTTTACGAAATGGGTATTGGATTGTCCTTGATGAGCTGAATTTGGCTCCCTCCGACGTACTTGAGGCGCTAAATCGTCTGCTGGATGACAATCGGGAGCTCTTCATCCCGGAGACTCAGGAAGTCGTTCATCCTCACCCCAACTTCATGCTGTTCGCAACTCAAAACCCTGCTGGTTTGTATGGTGGCCGGAAGGTGCTTTCTCGTGCGTTCCGCAATCGTTTCCTGGAGCTCCATTTTGACGACATCCCCGAGAGCGAACTTGAGTACATCCTCAAAGAGCGTTCCCAGATTGCTCCCTCATTCTGTACCCGCATTGTCGCAGTCTACCGCAAGCTTTCCCTGCTCCGTCAATCCAACCGACTCTTCGAACAGAAGAACAGTTTTGCCACGCTCCGAGATCTCTTCCGTTGGGCTCTTCGCGATGCCGATGATCGCGAACAACTAGCAATCAATGGCTACATGCTTCTTGGCGAGCGCGTTCGCAATCCTCAAGAAAAGGCTGCCGTCAAAAGCGTGATTGAAGAGGTCATGAAGGTTCGCTTGGACGAAAACGTGCTTTACAGCGAGTCTCAGCTTGAGACTAGCGTCCCTCAAATGGCTGGTCTGCCCTCTGGTATCGTCTGGACCAAGGCTATGAGACGTCTCTTCATCCTGGTCTCCAAAGCTCTCAAGAACAATGAGCCGGTCCTTCTTGTCGGTGAAACTGGTTGCGGTAAAACGCAGCTCTGTCAGGCTGTAGCTGAAGCTTTCAAGCGGGAGTTGTTTATCGTGAACGCCCATGTCAACCTGGAGACCGGAGATCTTATTGGTGCTCAAAGGCCCATCCGAAACCGTGCGGCAATTGAGAGGCAACTTTTCGAGGATCTTCAACTGTTTATCCATGGACAGCCATCAGCAACCGTGTCACTGGAACAGTTGAAGCAGGACTTCTCAGCTCTCGATGCCCAGCAAAGACAAGACAAGGATCAAGACCTGTTGCACAGAATTGAGAAGAACATGATTCGATGCAACGCTCTCTTTGAGTGGTCTGACGGCAGTTTGATTACTGCCATGAAGACCGGCCAGTTCTTCCTGCTTGACGAAATCTCTCTTGCTGATGATTCTGTTCTGGAGCGACTGAACAGTGTGCTAGAGCCTCATCGATCAATCCTCTTGGCCGAAAAAGGCCCAATTGACTCTATGGTTGTGGCCGACGGAGGATTCCAATTCTTGTCGACGATGAATCCTGGAGGTGACTACGGTAAACGAGAGCTCTCGGCTGCTCTCCGAAACCGTATGACGGAAATTTGGGCCCCTCAACTGTCGGAAGATGAGGATATCCTCCCTATCCTTCAAATGCGTTTGACTCTTAGAGACGAGAATATCGCGAGGTCGATGCTTCGATTTGCGAAATGGTTTAAGGCTACTTTCCAGAACACCTCGACCGCCTCCCTTTCCCTTCGCGATCTTCTCGCCTGGGTTGACTTTGTGAACACCTGCCAAAATGAGGACACATTGTTCGCTATAGTTCAAGGCGCAGCCATGGTTTTTGTCGATACCCTTGGTGCCAATCCAGCCGCAATGCTTGCAATTTCTCTGAACAACCTTGATGGCAACCGCCAAAAGTGTCTGGACAAACTGGGCGAGCTTTTCAGTGTTGATGCCTCCAAGATCTATTGGCAATCCTCGACCGTTTCTCTTGAATCCGGCTTCCTGCAGGTCGGTCCGTTTTCTCTGCCCACTGTGGGGGAGACAGATCCCGACCCGCAATTCACCATGGATGCACCGACCACCATTGCCAATTCGGTTAGAATCGCTCGTGGCCTTCAATCTTCCAAGCCCATCCTCATGGAAGGTAGTCCGGGTGTTGGCAAAACCACACTTGTGACAGCCCTTGCGAAAGCTCTCGGCAAGCCCCTTACCCGAATCAACCTTTCAGAGCAAACAGATCTCACGGACTTGTTCGGGTCCGATGTCCCTGTCGAAGGAGGTGATGTTGGACAATTCACTTGGCGTGATGCTCCATTCCTGCGAGCCATGCAGCGCGGTGATTGGGTCCTTCTTGATGAAATGAACTTGGCCTCGCAATCTGTCCTTGAGGGTCTCAATTCTTGTCTGGATCATCGTCAGCAGGTTTACATTGCGGAACTTGACCAAACTTTCAAACGTCACCCAGATTTTGTTCTTTTCGCCGCCCAAAACCCCCATCACCAGGGTGGTGGAAGAAAAGGTCTTCCTGCATCTTTTGTGAACCGCTTCACTGTTGTCTATGCAGACAGCTTCACTGATGCAGATTTGAAGAAGATCTGTACAAAGCTCTTCCCTGGAAGTCCTCTTTCTCAGACCGAAAGGCTGGTTGATTTCATCTCCACCCTCAATACAGCAATCGTGACCGAACGCAGAATTGGAGCGGTTGGTGGCCCATGGGAAGTCAATTTGCGAGACATTCAGCGATGGCTTCAGTTAGCCGATCGGGGAGATCTGCAAATCCCAACCAAGCATTTCCTAGACATTGTTATCAGCCAAAGGTTTAGGAGTCTGGATGATCGTGCGCTGGTCGCTCAGATCTACGATCGCATCTTCAAAGACTGCGACGTCGGACAGAAGAGCTATTTCCATAACCTGACCCCTGATTATCTACAAGTTGGTCTGGGTATTCTGACGAGAGACCCTCTTCTGCAACGCTCGCTTGCACCACACATGAAGATCCTCCCGAATGACCTTCATATTCTTGAGTCTCTAATCCTGTGCATTGACAACTCGTGGCCCAGTATTCTCGTTGGACCTGCTGGCTGCGGCAAGACGACCTTGATCAAGAAGCTCGCAGCTATCAACGGTGCGAAGTTGGAAGAGCTAGCTCTGAGCGCTGATACTGATACCATGGACCTGATTGGTGGATTTGAGCAGATTGACCACAGGAGAGATGTCTCCTCTTTCATCCACGATGTCGAGATTTTCTTGCGAAACCAGGTCATCCATTCTTTTGCAACTGGGGACGTCTCTGAGCCTGTGGGCCTTGCTCTCCAGATTTGTCAACATTTCCAAAGCCCAGAAACTTCGCTGGAAACCGTGGTCTCAGCATTGTCAGATCTTTGCCAGTCATTCTCTGATTCAACTCTTGAACAATTCCTTGAGAGAGCCCGGAATCTGTTGGCTACCATCCGGAATTCTCACAAGATGAAGGTTGGCTTCGAATGGACTGAGGGTGTTCTGACACGCGCTGTTCAGAATGGGTCGTGGGTCATTCTTGACAACGCAAACCTCTGCAACCCGTCTGTCCTGGATCGATTGAACTCACTGACGGAGCCCAATGGTACCCTGATTCTCAATGAGCAGCGAACGGAAGATGGATCTGCCCGTGTCATCACTCCCCATCCCAACTTCCGCCTCTTCATGACTATGGACCCTCGCCATGGAGAATTGTCTCGTGCCATGCGAAACCGATGCATTGAGATCTGTTTCATGCCAAGCGAGGGTCAGGAATTCTCCATTTCGACAGGGCCATCCTATACATGTGAGTCAGCACTCTATCGACTTCGCCATGTCTGGAGTTCCGAAACAGCATTGCAATCTGCATCATCGCCTGCGTCTGCGGAAAATTTGTTAGAAGTTTGCCTGGACCATCTCTCCCCTGCAGACCTCCTGTATCTCCAGAAGTCTCCCAGCATAATCTTGTCCAATCATGCCGATGCCGATCTCAAGAGGCTTGCCGCGTCCAACATCTTACAACGCTACATCTCCATTCTTCAGGAAAATGATCATTGGGGACCTCTCGACTTTGTCGCTGGCGAAATCGTCATGGCAGGCGCCTCTCTGAGCATTAAGGGCGGTCTCCAGCCAATTCACCCTCTCGTCAACGAACCCCTTCTCTCAGTTACCGAGGGAAGCGAGTACCGTTCCAGTATGGTAGTCCTGGCCTACCTCCAAGAATTCCGGCTCGAGCTTCATCATCTTAAGCAATGTTTGATCCAGTCTAATGAATCTGCAAATCAACTCAAACCGAGTCAAATGACGCGACTGGAGCGTTCCATGGCTTCAAGCCGGATACAATCGCTTATGAAGGACACAACTCAACCTGTCGGTAGCTTCCTGTCCGATTGCGGCCAAGCACTGTACGATTATATCCAAGGGCTGGATGAGGTCAGCCTCCGCTCACCAGAAATCGTGGCTGCTCTAAGAGTGATCATCTGCCTGTGTTGGGACATCTACAGAGCGACAGATGGGTTGCAGGTCAATGAAGGTGAATTCCAAGTCTACCTGCAGATCGGAAGAAAGGTCTGCGCGTCTCTTCTTGAATCGTCACTATCATTGAAGACTTTGGAAAGAGCGCTCTCTGCTGCTCTTGCTCGCTTCCAAGCTGGGTGGGCGTTGACTACAGGCCTCAGCATGCAACGAATCTGGGATGCCTGGAGACACGTTACACCCTCATCACAAGAGCAGTTAAAGTCTCTGATCGAATTGGAGGCCACCGTGTCGACTTTCACAAACTTGGCCTTGCAGACACGCGTCGAGGTTTCCCAGCTGGGCCATGTGTGGAATTCGTTGATCGATGCGCAGAGATTCATTCTGCTAGATGGTGCGGATGCAGATGTGCTTCTCGATGGCATCAAGCAGACGGTATCTGAGCTTAGTCAGGCTGTCCGCCGCTCTGATTCTGTCCAGCATCCCTATTTCGCGCAGGAATTTGAAGCCATATGCCAGTATCATGATATTTCCTCGCCTGGCTCCGAAAAGGCGATCCAGACGGTGGTACCTTTGCTCGCAGGTCGCCGTGCACGCTCCCTTGATTCCTCATCTACACAAAGTCGGGTTCCAGACTTGCTTCACAGACTAGCCCTATTTTCAGGCGCAGGAAAGAACTCCAGCTCTCCGTTCGCTATTGGTGGGGTCATCTCATTATCACTACTGGACCGGTTGACATCTGTCAGTGGCACAACACTGGGTCAAATGGACTTGCTTCAAGCGGAGAAGCAGGCGCTCTCAAAGGCTCTCTCCTTGAGCAGCAGACAAGTCGCGACAGAGCAGTCCAGCGTTCTCAGCTGTGCACTTGCAGCTCTGACAGCCGAGCTGGTCTCCTGCCACAGTGAGTTCTTCGATGCAGAGTCTGCAGGGCGCTTGATCTCGGTTCTACGATCTATCGAGTCAGGAAAGGCAGTCGGCCACGAGGCACTTGGCGCAATGGCCCTTGATCCAAACCTCGGAGATGATCACTACTTCAAGACGGTGGCTCAGAAGGCACTGCCAGCCCTCATTTCATCGCTGGTTTCGGTCTCCAACGGCCAAGACAGTGTTCGCTTAACTGGACTTGCAACAGTACAGCTAGCAGTCATCCTCCTCCGCCTTTTTGTCCCAGACAAAGCTTTCGATCCATCGCTTGGTCTTGTTGTTCAACGCAAGCTCCATTATCAACGCCTTGATGAGATCAGTGCAAAGTCGAATGCCATTCTTGCCTTTGAGAGCACTTTCTCTGGCCAGCCATCCAACTTGCGATCACTTCTTCTACAGGAGGAGATTCATAAATTGGGATCCGCCCCGCCTCCTTCTTCTGTGACTCGCCCCGAGCAATCCGAGTTGAGCCTGTTGCATGGGGAGTTCCTGAACTTGATCAATACCGTTCTCAACAGAATCCCAGAGGCAATAGTCGATTCACCCAAGAGCGTATCAGAGTCTCGGGAGGTGATCCAGCTCCTGCGTGACAACATTGCTCAGCTCAGCAATCGCCTCAGTACACATTATCGATCCTACGATGACATCACCGTGCCAGTTGTTCGCTTCCTCCAGCTTCTCGATGCCGGCCTGTTCCTGGCTTCCAGTGAAAACGATCAATCCGGCAGTACCCGAGACATCCGGTCTTTGAGCAAGCGCACGCCCTTCTTAGGAGGAACGCTCCATCCTGTCTTGTCTGACAACAATGCAATTTCGCCATCCAGCCAGAGCAACGCTGTCGAGATGCGACTTCACGAACTGTCAGCTCTTTGGACAGCCATGGATGCGGATTCTACGATGCTTGATGTCAAATCTGGTCGTGAAAATATTCGGCGCATTTTCTCTGATTTCCACTACTTGTGGAAAACACAGCTCAGAGAGGACCAGGAGAAGGAAGCAGAAAAGTCCGAGCTCTATCGCTACCGAGGCTCGTGGGAAGATGAAGAGGAGATTAATGAAGCTGAGCTGCACCAGCTCTTCCCAACGTACGACGAAGGGGCTTCCGAACCCCAAGAAGTCGGCCGAATTGATCCTCGAATGATTGCTGTACGACTCTCATCCCTACATGCCAAGATAGTTGGTTCTCACCGCACTGGCGATGCTCTCCGTACTTTTGTCAAGGAATCTGGCCGCCTCCTGGGATCAATGTGGGCTTCAAATCAGAGTTCTTTCGCACCCGTGGCACCTCAACACCACCTTCCCGCTGTTCTCCTTCTCCTCGAAGATGCCATGAGCGAAGGATCCCAGGCTCAACAGAAGAATTACAACTTCTACACCGATTCAAACCTTGGTGAAGCAAGAAAGCTTGTTGACTTGACGCTTTCGGTTCAATCTCGCTTTGCGCAGATCCAAACTGCCTGGCCGGAGCATGCGGTCCTCCAAGATGTTATCACCTGCTGTTCAGAGATCCTCCATTTCAAGCATACCGAGCCTGTTGCCAAATTCCTGACCAAGCTCGAGAAGCTCCATTCTTTTGTGCATGAATGGCAGCTGGTCGCCAGCAGGGAGTACTCCGCGGCTCCTCTGTATGACGAGATTACAGCCATGACCATCGGCTGGCGTCGCCTTGAACTCTCTACATGGGCGAAACTCTTGGATCTTGAGAAGGAGCGCTGCGATGAAAATGTTAGCTCTTGGTGGTTCGTTGCATACGAAGCTCTTCTTGCTGTGCCGCTACAAATGGCCGAGGCTGGCGAGCAGGACATGGGCGAGCACATCCAGGGTGTCATCTCTACTCTGGAGCAATTTTTCAAGTCCACCTCCATGGGTCAATTCAGTCGTCGCCTCCAGCTTGTTTCAGATTTCCAGGCCTTGCTCGCGGCATTTGTCAAAGACCATGCCTGTCTGGCGCCGCTTGTGTCTGCACTCAGCAATTTCCTGTCCCACTTCCGGCCTTTTGAGCCGTCTGTTGACAAGGTCTTACAGGAAAAGAGATTAGCCTTGGAGAAAGACATCAAGGAGCAGATTCAATTGGCAAGTTGGAAGGATACCAATATTCTTGCGCTGAAGGAGAGTGCCAGGAGGTCTCATGTCAAGTTGTTCAAGCTCGTCCGCAAGTACCGCGAGGCTCTCGCCCAGCCCATCCAGCCGATTCTTGATCAAGGCCTTGCCGAATCTGGATATTCCGTTAGCGAATCCCTCATCGAGGAGAAGGATCTCCCAACCGCACTGTTCCCAGAAGTCTTGGCCATTTGCCAGTCAAACAAGAAACTGTGGTCATCCAGAGCTCTCCGATTCCAGAACCCTGATGGTACAATTCGCAACATGATGAACCTCTACTCATCCCTTCCATCTGAGTTTGACATTGCCAAGGACCTTGAAGGTTTCACTGTTTCCATCATTGAGGGCATCAACGAGTTCAAGTCCTTGACTCCGAAGACTCTGACTGAGGAGAACAAGGATGATGTCCAGCATCTTAAGGTCCAGAAGCGTCGTCTCTATGCCGATACTCTGAAGCGCCTTTTCGAAATGGGTGTCAAGCGTAATGCTGGCACAAGTCTGATTGAAGCTCAAGTTTCCATTGCTCAGGTTCTCTCCACCAGCGCGGCCTTCGAACCCAACACCGCCGCCCGAGGCTCAGTTCAGAGCGCCGATTCATACTTCCACAGGCTTCTTGACCTTGTGCCGCGTGCACGTCTTGCCTCACGCAATTACTCTGATGAGCTCAGCAACGTCGAAGTTTCTCGCAGCATGGGCTCTATTGAGTACTTGTTATTCATCATTCGACGCCAGAGAGGTGTCCTTTCTCCAGCAATCTCTGACCTGGGAGATTTCAGGTCTACTCTCGCCAAGGCACGGCACTTGTGGACTGTTGGCTCAGAGTCTTTAATCAAGGCTGGAGCCTCTGCTAGCGAGGAATTGCTGGGTCTGACCCGAGTCGTGGCCTGGCTTTGCCCGATCCTCGGACTTGCATCGACGATCATTGAAGTGCACTCCAGGTTCTCTGGCCTGCCAGTGTCCTCCATTTCTGAAGAGTTGAAGTCAAGAAGGGCTGCTTTTGACAATCTCCGCCAATCACTACGGTCACATCCTTCTCTGCCATCTGGAATTGCCTCTACCACTCAGAAAGAGCTCATTCAGCGCACGTGGTCATCGCTCACTCAGCTTCAGGCTGATCTGAAGAAGTGGGCCCAGGATCGGCCAGATCTGTCCTTTGCCTTGGAACAAATCATTCCATGGCTTCAGACTGGCAGCGTTCCTCCCGCCGGTCTGCTCGGAAAGGGGACCGTGTCAATTCAGAGCTTTGATGACAGTCTGCTGTCTACTGTTGATAAGATGCTTGTTGGCTTGCAACAACTGAAGGATGTTCCAACTGCAATTACGTTCGATGGCCTCATGTCGCGAAGTGACGAGTTCTTCTCTCGGGCATCGCGTGCTGTTCATGTCAGCGAAATCTCATCGTCGCTGGCTGATGTTCTTGACAAACTGCAACATCTGCAGGACAAGTCTTCCAGTGCCCTTCCAATGGCAGCCGCTCTGGTTGCCAGCATCCTGCCCATTGCCACAAAATACTACCAAATCTGCCAGGATCTGACCGATCGTTTCATCTCAGTTCACCGAGAGATTTGCAAGACTTCTTACATCTTGACGAAGACCTTCACTCAGCTGGCATCAGAAGGTTTTTGCAGCCCTGCTGAAGCCTCCCAAGATGAAGGCAAGGAGGGCAAGATGGAGAGTGGAACGGGTCTTGGTGATGGCGAGGGTGCGGAAGACATCAGCAAGGACGTTGGCGATGACGAGGATCTTTCAGAGCTCGCGCAACAAGCACAGAAAGAGGATGCGGATAAGGATGAGATGGAAGACTCTGCCGATGCTGTCAACATGGACCAGGAAGAGCTTGAAGGCGAAACCGGTGATCACAAGGAGGAAGAAGGCGACGAGGAGGATAAAGACGAGAACGGCGAAGACGAAGAGGATGACATCGATGAGGAAGTCGGTAGTGTTGACGACCTCGACTCCGGTGCCGTTGACGAGAAGCTCTGGGATGGAGCCAACGATGAGCAGCAGAAGGAGACTGAAAACGAAGAAGGAAAGGGCCAGGCCGAAGATGAACAACAGGCCGCTGCTCAGGAGCAGAAGAAGGACGGAGAAGAAGGTCCCAAGGGCGACGAAGAAGAGGGAGATGAAGACAGTGATGAAGAAGAAGCCCCTGATGACGAAGGCGAGGCCATTGGCCGCGAAGACATGGATGTCACTGATCCTCAGACAAAGGAGGAAGAGACATTAGAGCTTCCAGAGGAGATGCAGTTGGACGGTGATGACCAAGGTGAGGGCGATGAAGGTGAAGATGATGATGGCATGGATGATCTCTCCGACATGGGCCCTCTCCCCGAGGAAGAACAAAAGGGTGAGGAACAGGAAGACCAGGCTGGTGATGAGGATGTCGACATGGCCGCCGACGATCAGGCGCCAGGCGAGGATGAAGAGATGGGAGAAGAGGGAGAAGAGGGAGAAGAGACCAACGAAGGGGAAGGACAGGAAGAGGAGAATGAAGCCGGCGGCGAGGAGCCGGAAGAGCCAGAGCAGGACGAGTTCCTTGCGCAGCGGGATGACAATGAAGCGGCTGGTGATGAGGTCGCGCCTAGTGATGCCGTGAATGGTGGGCTTGCTGCCGATCAAGATCAGAACGAGGACAAGGGCGCCTCAGGTGATGCGCAGCAGGAGAGCGGCTCCAGTGACCCCAATGCCAATGCCGAGCAACAAACTGGTGCGGCAAAGGACAGTGAGGAGAGCAAGCGTAGCCGAGATGCCGGCGGTGCTGAGGACTCGGCTCCTAATG
>JAXQJV010000638.1:0-15925 GCA_037042255.1 Penicillium sp. PG106-07D
CGGTATAGAAGTTGTTCTTGATGAAGGTGGTGGTGTGTTGGACTTGGGAAACGGTACTTTCTTTGCTCAACCTGATGTGTCGTAAGCACGGTAGGGTAGCAATTGCTGGCTCTCATCTCTTTAAATCCTCTATTTTAGATCAAGCACAATGGACAGCGACCACAGCCAGAACACCGAGAAAAAGGACTCGATCCAGTACAGAGAAAGTACCGGACATGCATTGTCCACGATCCCGACCTCGGTGACTCTGTCACCAGAGCAATTTGAGAAGCTCTACCTGACTCCTATGACCCGGCGCCAACCCGAACTTGCCAAGCGAGTTGGTAATCCCACCCCATTGTAAGTACCCGGAATAGCGATTTACCCAGACACATTCTGATACACTTCGAGAAATTGGCTGACTATTTCTCTCTCTCGATGTTAGAGCCCTTGGAGGCTTTGTCATTACTACAACCCCAATTTCGTGCTGTTTAATGGCCTGGAGAGGCGCCAGTGGGAACGGCGTTGCGTTCATGTAAGATCCATTCCGGCTGCAAGGTATCAATGAGAGTTTGACCATGGAGATTAGCGGACCCATCGTCTTTCTTGGCGGCTTGTTGTTGCTCATTACCAGCATCCTAGAGTTTGTACTCGGCAACACGTTTCCTTGCGTTGTTTTTGGTACTATCGGTGAGTTGAGATGTTGCGTTACTCCTCTCGCTACCTCGGTTGTGTCTCTCATACTTGGTAACAGGAGGATTTTGGTTCGCCTTTGCAGCTACAATGATTCCCGCATTCAATGCAGCCGGTATGTTTCCTCCCAATCTTGATCATCAATTGCGCTCAGGTTTCTCATATATTCATAGCCCCCTATTCCCCATCAACGACTGACACAGCAGCCGGGCTTTCGAGCGCGGGCTTTATGAATACCTACGGTCAGTTCAATCCCTCAAAATTTATGCTTGGTTCTCACCCAGCTAATTCGGGATCCACTTCTAGCATTCTTGTTCATCACCATGGCCGTACTAATGCTGATATTCATGATATGCGCGACACGCACCAACGTCGTGTATACGGTTATCTTCTTGACCCTGATGATCGTTTTCCTGCTTCTATCGTCTGCGTACTGGCTACTCGCCGAAGGAAATGTCTCCGCTGGTGATAAATGCGTTAAAGTCAGTACACCAGTCTACACCTTCAAACCCCTTATGTGCTGCGGCTGACCAGCTATTCTATTTCAGGGCGCCGGGGCTTCGCTTTTTGCTGCAAGTCTGCTCGGTTTTTACCTGCTGATTGTTCAATTATTCGAGGCAATGGGTTTCCCGTTCCATTTGCCTGTTGGAGATCTGGGGGCTTTGTGGGAGCGCAATGTGCCCAAGTGAGTCTTCATTCTCGATTCCTTGCGGATGCCGTGTTGACTGGACTATAGTGGCAAGATGCGTGATGTTGAAGAATCTGCTACAGCAGCCTGAGCAGAAGTAGATCTGATATGCGTACACGTGCAAGGGGACTTCTGCCCGCAGAATAAGTTTCATTGAACTATATCTGAGCAACCGAGGCTCAGCAAGTTGATCGAAATTGTCGTTCTAGCTTGGTATTATTTGTCAGGGTTGGGTCGGTTCAGGAACGGGATGGCCATGTAAAATAAGCTTAATTCTCAATCAAGAATTCTATTTATTGCGGCTACCAAACCCAGCCTTCTCAGAATCTTCAACCGCATTACCTATGGTTGGTCATGTGTAAGGTTGAGTCATAGGGAGTCATGGAAAAGGAGGACCAACCACGTTGCCTTTCCGGAACCCCGCTATGTGGATCATCTCCACACAGCGTGATGATTAAAAGGCAGGGTAACGTCCAGATAATTGGCAGACCTCATGAGAGTAAAATAAGAAGAAGAGCGAAAACTCCCTCGACAAAGACATTCTCGAAGAGGTTGAACTGCTTCCCTTTTTCCGCATGGCCACCACAAAAACCTTGTCTCGCCAAGCCAGCAATACAACGCACAAGGCCAGCATGGCATCTCCACCCATACACCCACTCTCCGAGCCCTTTGCCATTCTGACACCCCGATTGGTCATTGTTCCCACGCCAATTGCAGTCCACATCGCCACATATCGAGCGCTCTACGGCGCCTTGCATGCCGACGCCGGCTTCTGCCGCATGGGCTTTGGCGAGCGTTTCCCCGTGAGGAGCTGGAACGATGATGATACGCGCGACATGATTGAGACACGCGATCTCGAGCGCTGCTGGCAAAGACGTGGCTTGGGCGACTTTGCCGTTGGGCTTCGTCCTGGTCACGATTCCAAGGACGATGCTTATGTTGGTGTGTCAACGCTGCGTGGAGAGGATTTTGAACAGTTCGTGGGTCCGGATTTGACACGCCTCGAGGAGATCCAGTGGGTGGGATACTCGGGGGTCCGGGATGCAACGACGACGTCGATTCTACCAAGCGAAGAAAGTAACGCGTCTCTTTCGCATTGGCTGGAGATGATCGAACTTCGGTATGGTGTGTCGCCGGGATTTTGGGGCAAGGGGGTTGCGGAAGAAGCATCGAGGGTGGTGATGCATTGGGCAGTTTGCGAGAAAGGTGTGAAGAGGTTCATCGCAGAGACGGAGCGAGATAATCGGCGGAGTGGACGGGTTTTGGAAAAGTTGGGGTTTAGGCAGAGTGGGACGAATTATTGGAAGAAGCCCGAGTTTCTATTAGAGTGGGAATGCCTTCATGTGAAGGAATGAGAGAGTGTTTTGGGGTGAATAGCCTCCGGGGCAGGAGCTCCTGCTGGAATTGGGGGACAGGATCACGGAATGCATTGAAAGGCTTCACATTGAAAGAGAAAGAGAGAGAGTGGGAGACCATAGACACCCAGCAAGTACAGACTAAGAAGACCAAAGAGGAAAGTAGGCAGGTCAAGTGCCAGTTTCAAGTGTCTTAAGTTAATTCCCCAATACCCCTTGGCGCAGTGGGCAAGGGTCTGGCAATACTGTCTTCAAAAGTTCCCCCAGCACTTTAGCCACCACGCTGTGTCAAGTCGGCTTGAGGTGCATCCTAGGAGAAGTCTGCTTGTGCGACGGGGAAGACCGAGACTCCGTTCCTGCTCTTGCCCTTCGGGGTCCAATCTGGTTCGCTCTATAACCCTCCACCACCGCGTACTAAGCTTGTTGACGATCGGAGCTCTGGCCCCATAGAATCCTCGATGATGTCGAGGCTTTGGACCCGCTATACTTTGACAAGACAGCTTAGTGCGTGGCCTTTTTTTGAAAGTTGATTTTGGGAGCGTTCGATTCAGGGTATCATCGACGGTGGCGGGTAGAGGTGAGGTGCGTGTGCGATGCTCGGGCTGGGGGTGCGAGAATCGTGTCGATGCTGATCTGGAGAACTTCAAATTTAGTGGTAGCGGTTCAATTCCAGCGGAGACCAATGGTTTTTTTTCTTTTCTTTTCTTTCCTGTTTGATAAGGCTTGTGGGTTTGGTTCTTCCCTTTGTAGAGGTGAGGAAAACATCCTTCCCGATTAGGCAAGCCTGTTATATTGATGTACAGTGTCTGAATCTTAATCAAGCTTGGAAAGGGAGTTTACCAATCTTATCAGATATGAAGACAACATAACCTAATGACACCATCTGGACTCCAGATTGATGCATGAATCCAGAACAAACCATCAAAAAATCGAAGCCAACCTCCAAAGTTTATCATCGACTACTCAACCTTCCGATGGCAAGTCTCCCGCGGAAATCACCTGCAGGATACTTTCGATGCGCGCGCTCGACAGAACCCGGTTTTACGTCCCGCATCTCCTCGGGCATCGTCAAGAACGCGCTCGGAATACATGATTATCGGATTTTGCCATCATCAACGTACAGTTGTTCTGCAGGTCGTACGGGTTCAGGCGGTAGTGGGTGAGATCTGGGTTCGGGCCTGGGAGCAGTTGCATCAACGAGGCTACGATATACTGTGTCCGGGTACCGTCCAACATCGACGTCCTCGGTGGATGAGTCGTACACTGGTACAAATCCCAGGTCGATTGCCATGGCAGTCAAGGAGTGTGGGTCGACTTGCTTGTCGAATGGGTGTCAGGTCACCCTGAACGGATGCAATATTGCAAGACGTCGATTCTTGCGGCGCGTTTTCAAGCGGGATCGTTGTTGAGAGGTGCTACTAGTTAATCTGGAGTAAATGAGAATTTTTATTTTTGCTCATCATGCTGGTTAAACTCCGGACCATGAAGTTTTGATCTCGATATGGTGTTTACATGATTCCTTCCCCGAGAGCCCCAGGCCATCCACTCTATAATGACAAGCAAATGATCAACCATCTACTCCGTAACACTCTCCTGGATCGTCCGCAGAGTACTCGTCTTATGCGCCGGATCAATAGCAGCCGCATTCCTTGCCCTTCGTCTCGCATCGGTCCAAAGCATAAACTCCCCATACGTCTTGGGCATAACATGAATATCCTTCTCCACAAGGAAAGTATAATTGAACATGCCGGTCGACTTCTTCGTCCCGTGCTCCACATCCCGCACCTTCGAGTCAACCCGCACCTGCACCTTGGTGTACTTACTGTGGCCGCCCTCGCGCTCCTCAGGCTCCGTATAGGCCACCGTCGCGCGCAAGTACAGCACACTGCCGACGGGCACAGGGTTCTCGAATGTGCTGGGGTCCAGGGCGAGGAAGTTCGGCCGGGCGTGGGAGAAGGCCGCTGCGCAGCAGAATGCGAGCTCGAAGGTTTGCTTGAGGAGGAAGCCGCCGAAGATCATGAAATTGTGCCGGTTGCGGTCTTGGGGTTGCATGATCATGGCTGATTTGAGGACGGTGTCGCTCATGGAAATTTGGTTTGCTGGGCGGGTGGCGGGGACTTGCGGGTCTGGTGTGGAGGATTAGTGGGAGGAGAGAGAGAGAGAGAGAGAGAGAGGTGATTTGTGGCAGTACGTACTGAGGTATGACATCTCCTTGGTCCACATTGAGTGAATCAAGTTAGATTCCTCGGCGTCGGGGGCCTTTTCGAGGAGACTGCGTTTTCGCAGGGCCTTCTTGGCCATGTAGTTCTCTTCTCCCTTCTTGAAGAGAGCCATTTCCTCCTCAGTCTCGACGATGAGAGGTGCCACTGGGACGGGCCTAATGCACAAAGATTAGTGTAGTGCAAGCGAAAGGATCATCTTCTTCACATACTTCTTCGTAGCTGGGTCCAGCGAAACCATCGTGAAAGCGCAGGTAATCAGCACATCCTCAGGCTTGGCAGGCTGTCCCTCTGGCCGTGCTTTGCACACCTGCACGGAGACCTCCATACTAGATCGGCCGGTAGCGTACGAGACCTGACCGCTAAGCTCGAGATCACAAATCTCCATCAACGGGTTTTCAATGGTAATTCGGTCCACGGCTGCAGTCACCGTGCTAACGCCGTCACCAGTATGGCGGTAGGCAATGATACCTGCCAAGGCGTCAAGGTCCATGACCAAAGATCCAAGTCTAGCAAGTTGTTAGTCAATGATATCAGATTAATGCGGTTCTTGATCCTACCGGATATGCCCGGACGCATTGAGATAGGTGTCCAAAAGCCACTTATCTTGGGCCAGAGGCAGGATCTGTAATATGTATATTTAGTATCACGCTATCGCAGACCTCAGTCGTGTCAAATGCATACGGCACTATAGTAACTGTCCGACATCTTCTTCGGCGTGAGATCCGGCTTAACAGGCGTAGGCGGCGGCACACCCTCCTTGGATTCACGCGCAGCCTCCTGGCTCTTGGTCAACGCTTCAATCCAAGGAGTCTTCACCCGCATTGGCATCCATGTCGGCCTGGATCCTTCTTTCGTCGGCGTTAAGCGGAATTCTCTGGTGTTGGTGCAGGGTGATTGAGCGGCTGCCACGGCGCGAGCGCGAGCGGGGAGTGGCTTTGGTGTCAGGCATTTTGACTGGGCAAGCACAGCTCTTTTTCCTGCTTGGCCGAACATGGTGTAATTATTTGTCTAGTGGATGAGTGGTTAGAGAAGCGAAGACTGTGTTATTTAGTGTTGACGATGATGCTGTCGGGTGCCCAAGGGACGGGCCTAATCCGGTTAGCGCCTAGCAAAACGGGGATTCTCGGGACGCAAGTGCCGAAGATCACCGGCACGGGTCCCGGGGAGCAGGACAAGGATGAAGATGATGGACTGTTCAATCACAGTTCTATTAATTGTTCAGTCTCGGTCTCATGCGACAAATACATATTATTACAATATTACTCATCTAGCCACTAATTCAGAACAATACCTCATTTGAAATAGGACAAATATAGCTCAAGAATGAGTGCTTCCTGGTCCCAACTGAAGCTTATTACCAAGTCCGACATCGTAGCGTGATCGGAAATATCCCGAATGGAGGCACATTTCATAATTGCGACATATTGTTAGCTAAAACCCCCCAACAAAGCATCTGGAGAGACTCTCTAGAAAGCGTTGAGAAAATCCCTGTTCTTTGATAGACATGACTTCAAGCCTAGACGCACAACGTGGCATTCGAGTCGAGTCTTGTTTGTCATAAACTTTCCCGGATGTCCCCATTGTCTGCCATGGTCAATAAAGACGTAAACAATCCACCAAACATGCGCCTTAGCATCATGAGGATGGAACAAGCTGAGTGACATGGAGACGCCTAGTTGCCTGTATGATTAGGCAGCCATATCGACCGTTTACATTCATGCGCATAAGTTCGGCACAACCCAGGATCATGCATGTTCACTTGATGTTCTTGATTGGCCTAGTAAAGCTTATTTGAAGAGCATCTTAATTCAGGTCATCTTCGTATGCAGGGACCTATACTGGTGCGAGTTGCCAGAGAAACACCAATGTGAGCTTTGAGCCTGGCCAATTGGTTACCGGCCGCGGCTATCACAGCTCACCTTCTTTAGTGACTCCTTCCAAGCATTCACCCCCAGATATGCATCATTCCTCGAACCGCTACATCGCTACATCGCTTGACGATGTAGCTACAGACGATTCCAAGAAATAATTCCAGAGTAGCGTCGAAGGATAAACCTGAGAGGCTATTTCAAACGCCGATGACGCATCTTTCGGCGTGAGATGCCCCGAGACTCCACTGGGCGCGGCCATACAAGTCTTCCCCGCCCCGCGTTAACTTCAATCCAACAGCTAGCCAGATCATATTCCAACAAACTGGAAAATGGTGTCGAAAGAGGAGAAGGAGGTATTTGTCACATATTCCTTCTTTACGACCACGAGACTTATCAATTGAGAAAACAAGGTCATCAAGGCCCTTCGCGCAAACTGGATCTGGATCCCCAACTGGAGGGACTCTTCAACTTCCAATACCGTGGGCAAAATTGTCAATTTCGTTCGCCATGTCACCTTGCCGTCACCTCCAACTCGGGCAATCCTTCATTTTTCGGCTGATACGCGGTACAAGCTATTTGTCAATGGAGTGCGTGTCGCTGTTGGACCGTCCAGGAGCAGTCCATTGATCTGGTACTATGACACGCTCGACATTGCGCCTTACTTGAAGCCGGGGAAAAATGAAATTCAATTCGCGGTGTTGCGGTACTTTGCGTGCTCTCGAGGAGCCATGGCTTTTGAGCGAACAGCGCTTCCGGGCTTGACGACTGTTGGACATGTGGAGGCTGGTGCCGAGCCCATTGACCTTGGCTCTCACCATGGGTGGACCGCTTATCCAGACGAGTCTGTTCAATTCCCATCGGGATTGGTGGACGATGTGTTTCTTCATGTGAGTGCAGCCTGTCGGTCCTCTCTATTCTCAACTCTCATTGCCTCTTCAGATCAGCGAGCGCATTACTCCGACCGAGCCAGCCACTGAGGTCACGCCAATTTTATACGGTATCAGAACATTGAACGGAGATATCGCTCCCTGGGCTCTCCAGCCACGCCCGATCCCTATGCCCGAGTCAACCCCAGCAATTGTCAACACGGTCAGGTCATGTGAAAGTACTTTCTCCGCAGATGACTGGACTGCCTTTCTCTCAGGGGGCCATCCCTTGACTCTCCCTCAAGGCTCGTCACACATTGTGGAGATGCAGGCTGATTGCCATTCAACCGCTTTCATCAAATGGACTTTCAAGACCGCAAGCAAGCCTTCCGAGATCAAGCTCAAAGTGACCTACTCCGAAGGATACGAGCTCGAACCTCGTTCCTATCCCTTCTTCCGGTCCAAAGCTGATCGGTTAGATGCCAAGGGCGGCCACATCATTGGTCCATACGATGAAGTTGTGCTTAAGGTGTCGGACTTGGAAAGTACATACGAGCCATTCTGGTTCCGCACATTCCGAGTCTTCAGACTTGAAATCACCGTGGGTGAGGAGCCGGTTGAGCTCAAGTCGTTTGTGGCGGTCCAGGTCAACTATCCTCTGGCGGTCAAAGGGAGCTGGAAGGAACCGGGGGACTTGCATAGTGGAGATATCTGGGATGTGTCTATTCGTACGATGCGAAACTGCATGTTCGACGGCTACTCGGATTGCCCGTTCTATGAACAACTCCAGTAAGTTTACTACTCAAGGTCCATAGAAAACTGACAGTTGCTGATGACACCTCATTGCTCCAGATACTCTGGAGATACTCGCTCCGTTGGCTTATTTCATTACCTCCTATCTGGTGATGATCGATTGATGCGACAAGCTATTACCAACTTTGCTGTCTCGGTGACACCTTGCGGTCTCACTCAGTCTCGTTTCCCGTCGCATGCCCCGCAAATCATTGCTGGATTCTCCCTGTACTGGATTTTATCAGTGTGCGATCATTTCCTATTCTTCGGAGATAGATCGTTTTCACGAAGCTTTGTGCCACGGATGGACGGTGTCTTTGAGTTTTTCAATTCCCACATTGACGAACTAGGCCTTGTCAGCGGCCTTCCCGAGGAAATTTGGCAATACGTTGACTGGGTGACAACCTGGGGTGCCACCGACGAGCATCCTGACAAGGGAGTGCCGACGTCTGGCCGCAAGTCAAACCGTCATACATACTTCAGCATGCTATACGCCTACGTGCTCCGCAAAGGAGCCGAGCTGCTTCGATACATCGGGCGGCCCGGAAATGCAGAGGAGTATGAGACTCGCGGGGCGCGACTTCTAGAAGCTATCCGCGAGCATTGCTTCGACGGTGAATTCTTCACAGACTCGACGGCAGACGTTGCAGATGAGCTGTCTTATTCCCAGCATTGCCAAATATTTGCTGTTCTGTCTGGAGCTGCCGTCCCAGAGCAACATGAGCGCGTATTGTCGGAGAGCTTTACCAATCCACGCTTTTCCAAGTGCTCATACATGATGCGCTTTTACGCATTCCGTGCACTCGCAGAGGCTGGCGGCCAGCTCTACGACAAGTTTTGGACCTCAATGTGGGCTCCGTGGCGCCAGATGCTTGCTAATAATCTGTCAACCTGGGAAGAAGATGACGTTCGGCAACGTTCGGACTGCCACGCCTGGGGCAGCGTACCAATCTATGAGTATTGCACTGAGCTAGCTGGGATTTGCCCAGTAGCTCCAGGGTCATCCAAAATACGCTTCAAGCCCAGATTGCAGTTGAGTAAATCGATTGAGGCGAAGATCGCCCTGGGCCGTGAGAATATGGCTCATGTGTCGTGGTATCCTGGGAAAGGCGATGAGAAACTAGTGGAGCTCAGACTTGATCAACCTGTTGAAGTGATCAGCCAGCTCCCAGGAGGTCAGGAGATAAATCACGGTGTATTAGATCATCTTACCTTGGTATATAGTCCTTCTTAGCGCAGGAAATTGGGTGGTGTCTCAATTCGGTTCAGTGAAAATTGTGCTTGTTCTAGGTATGATCAGTAAAATACAATGAGAGCCTGCTTGAGGGACACAATCAGCATATGGTTGTGTTGTAAGATCCGCTCGTTAATTCGTATGGACGGTCTGACTTCCATTGTATCTAAATTGCGTGTGACCTCGATCTGGCAGAAGCGGGAGGAGAGGTCGCTGACTATGTGAGCTTCGGGGTTCAGCGATTTGAATTTATTTTGAACGCTTAAAGTCTTTAGAGAGCAGATAGATGTTCTTCAATCTCAAAGCCATACTGTGATTATCATTTACAGCATGAATAGCATGTTAAAATAATTATTGTCACTATGAAATCATTCCATCTCTCGAAACCTCAATCAGTGGGACCGGGCAGGCGAGTTGACATCCACTGGGCGGCACAGAAAGTAATTCAGCCTAATGACCAGAGAAATAGCCATAAGTCTTGAACGTCTCGCTCCTCTACTATAGTCTTAATCCTCTCGGTGTTTTGACTGCTCATGCTGTAGTATGCCCCTCGGCCTGATGCTGCTCGTTGGCCCGCATTTGGACTTCGGTAACATATCCCTTGAATTTGCGCAGATTGACTTTCTTCTCGAACCTTTGTGAGAGATAATCTGTTAGTTTGAATTATGATTCAAAGGCTCTGAGTACTCACATCTCGTCAATTTCAGCGGGAGTGCGACGGGTCAACTCAGGAAGAATGAGCCACGCAATGAATGTAGAGACCGTTCCAGTTCCAGCGAAGCTGCGAAAATATTAGCTTCAAACACTCCAATGGAAACGTGGATATAAAAAAAGAATGGTCGCCGTACAAGAACCCAGTCTTAACACCCCACTTAGCACTGCCGTTAATCATCTTCGGCGTGCAGAAGCTGAACATGATGGCAATAAGGTTGGAAAAGGCCAGGGCGAATCCTGCAGTTTTTGCACGCAGACGCTGTTGAGGAACTTCCGCAGCATAAGCATACCCGATGGCCGAGGCACCTGTGGTTGAGAAGGTTGCTAAACAAGCGAAGAAAACCTGCATTGCAATGTAAGTACGCCATCAGAACGATTTAGGCAATATTTGAGACTTACCAGGAGCGAGCTTAGAGCTGGCGTTGTGTAATTGAAGCATCCAATGATTCCAAGGCACAGAACCGACAAACTGGTGATAGCGTAGGGATAGACAGTCAATGGCCGACGACCGAACTGATCAGTGGATGTAGCCGTGAGGAGAACTGAGATCAGCTGAACGCATGAAAGGATCACGGTCACACGGAAAGGGTCCTTGTTTCCGGCATACTGGACTGAACGTGGTGAATGTTGTTAAAATATGACTCCCGTCTACTTAGGAGGCATCATATGGTGGACTTACAGAAGTAGGTAGCATAGGTGTTGAACACGGATAATCCAACAAATTGCTGCACGACCTTCGGCCAACTGGCAATAATGGATCGAATCAGATTGCGACCCTTGAAAACAGCCCAGGTATCCTCCTGGGAATGCTGCTCTGCGAGAATACGCTCTTGTGCCACGGTCATTGTCATAACTTCCTAGTGGATGTCATCAGGGAAGATCTAGACAATCTAGTAAGTATATCACGTACAATTTGCTCCTGGACATCATATCCGTCGACCTTGCCGTTGCAGAAAGTGAGCACCTTGGCTGCCTTGTCGAGCTTGCCTTTGCTCACGAGCCACCATGGGGACTCTGGGAGGAGCACAAAAATAATGGCGATAACACCAATCATCGCCCACTAAGCGCAGATAATGATAATGTCCTTCAGTAACACATCGAATTGAAAAGATTGAGGGTGGAACTCGACATACCTGAGTGTAAATTGGAACTCGGAAGTCGTATGGGTCGACCGCAGCAAGCTGCTTCAAGGCCACTGAAGCAAAAATCTGACCGACCACGAACCAGCTAAAAGTGGAATTAGCGTCACGTACTTGCAACAAAGTCATCGGTTCACTAACAAAGAATACGCGTTGATGTAGAATCCTCGTAGCTGTGTTGGGGCTAGCTCGGACAAGTAGAGCGGCAATGTAGACTGCAACATGCCAACACCCATGCCTGAAAACAACTTGGCTACGAGCCAGTGATCCCAGCGTGTTGCAAATGTTTCGATAAAGATACTCTATATCATAGAGAAGAAAGTATTAGTTTCCTCTGTGCCATTGAACGGTCGCCCCATAGAGTGTGTACTCACAGCAACCAGATCTGCCCAGATGATATACAGCGCTATTTTGCGACCGAATTTTTCCGTCGCATATTGGAGCAACTGTAAGCGTCAGCCAATGTGATCAAAGATTATTTGACAGAGGATCCGGAAAGACATACGACCTGTCCAAAGAACTGACCAGCGGATTGAATGCCTCCCCAAGCTGAAACGTAGTTGCTGTTGATGATCTTTGTACCGGGGGTTGACATCTGCCGGATGAAACCCTTATTCGAGACAATACCGCCGTTCAGATTGATTTCTGGATTCCAGGTCAGTAATTTTTTTTTCGACAAGGGCGGAGCTGATTTTCCTCACGGTAGCCGTCGAGGGAGGCACTAAATGCCGCAACCATCGCAATCAGAGACACTCTCTTAAATCGGAGTGCACTTTGCCAAACACTCAGATCATCCTCTCGGGAGCGCATCACAGACTCGCCTGGCTTGACCGGTGTCGCGGGCCTCTTCTCCGCAGAAGCATCTTCGATGGCCTCGATGTTTCCCTTTCTCGAATCCATTGTGTAGCTGATGTCCCGAGGTTGTAGAAAAGCCGCTACCTTGCTTCACACGAGGTGGGATACCAAGCAAGGCTTTATATGAAGTGGAATGAAAATGGCATCAAAAATCAAAGATAAACGGAATTTAAAGATGAGCTGTCTGAACTCGCTTCTTCTTCCTCAAAACGCCAAGGATCAGACTGCGGGGACGAAAGCATGGGGATGAAGCTTGGGCTTGCTCGGGTTAGATCCAGGTAACTAATTGACAACCAGCGAATCGCATTATTCCATTGATACCCTCCATCCTGGTTCAATAGCCGGTCACAAGCTGGAGGCTTCGTCAGCGACAATATGATTCGTTAGACTGGCCGGCAAGCAGCCCTATGGGTGGAGTAGTCCATATGGCGCGGCAAGTGCTTCGCATTGCTTTGACCCGAATTTCGTCCCACCTCTACCAATAACTTCTCAGCAATGGCTTAATCTACTCCTAAGGCGACTCTTAGCCCGATTACTAGGGCAAACTCCCTCCGGTTCGGTTCAACCGAGCATGCATCATGTGGAAGCTTGTGGGTTTAAGCGATCTGGCGCTGGCTTGAGAACCACGTAGATCGCGAGTCCTTCATCATCTGTGTTTATGGAACCTGAACTTCAAAAGAAAATACTTCATGTTCAGCAATCTCTTTAAAGAATCTAGGAGAGAAATCTTGCATGGAGGGTAGAGATGGAACCTCCGTTGCGCTTGACCACATCGGGAGAAAATCCTGCGGTTCGAACGTCCGGGGCAGTTCGTCCCACACGGCGTAGAATCGGCTCCCCGGGCTAAGTCTCGGAAGTTATTCGATGCACTGAACTCAATACGTCTCTCGGCATAAATCACCACGAAAGGGAGAAATTATTTGGATAGCGCTCGCATAGCAAACAACTCATCAAGCTTGAACAGTGGGTCACCATGTTCTTCCGGATGCATCTTGCCAGAGCGGCATTCGATATTGACCTTCGCAGCCCATCACAGCCCATTTGTCTCAAAAATATGATTATAACCTCCACCATTTAGCTTGAAGATTAACCAGCGCTCCTAGCGTAAGACTCGGGGTAAATCACACCGTCAGTAGCCGTTTCAGTCGCCGACTAGTGTAGAGCGAAAGCATGTTATTGCCATGTGACGGTTTCCGTGGCATTACCGTCTCCGGTTGCGAGGAGGCTTGGGAGAGAGCCTTCCCATTTCATCAGGGGCGATCCGGAGGTTTGGCATGGATTGGCTGCTGTGTGGGGTTCCCCAGACTCGGGTATGCTGAAGAAATGGAAGGACTGCCCAGTATACGCGATGTCCTCCCGTACCACTGATGTCTATAAAACACTCCCCTATAGCCTGTCATCATCTTGGATTACTTGTTCCATCAACAGAATCAGATCCTAGAGCTATTATCACCTGATATTCGAAGATAGAAAGAATGTCCCACTCCGTCCTCCTCTCGTCCCTTTTGATGTGGGGTGTAGCAGCTGCAGATTTGACCTTTACCGTGCCATCCTCGCCGCCGTCGAACTCCAGCGGGCAACTCTCGGCAGCCCCCGTTGGTGTCTCGTGAGTTTCATTCTCGGCTTCTGAATGCTTCAGCTAATAATAAGTCCAGGCTGGAATTCTTCACGTTCCCCGCGTATATGAATAGCGTTGGGGCGACCAAAACCTGTCTGCAAAACCTGAAAGACGTTTCGGGAACATGGCCGCCACTTCGGATTGGCGGCACAACTCAGTGAATCTATCTTCCTGCATCTTGGAGAATTGTCTGTTTCTAACGTTTATCAGGGATCGCGCCACATATGACCCAACATTGACCACGGCTGTCAATTATACCGTTGCCAGCTCGACAGACGCCCCGAGCTCACTCACTTATGGGCCGTCGTTCATTTCTCTGGCTGCAAACTACAGCGGACAAATTATCCTTGGCTTGAACCGTCGACTGAACAACATCGCCAACTCAATTCAGGCAGCTGAGCTGGCTCAAAGCGAAGCATCCAACCTGTACGCCATAGAGTTAGGCAATGAGCCGAACTGTAAGGTCCAATCTTCCTCTCTTCGAAATCAACTGCTAATTCGGTCGTCCGCATAGTCTACTCCAGCAGCGACCCCATTGCCGGTGGTGCCTCGTGGACAGCCGCAGCTGACTATGCCTCCCAGGTCAAATGGCAAGAGGAAGTCTGTGGCAATTTGTCCACGACGGACAAAATCTCAGCTGGAGTGTACTTTAGCACGTCGCCCATGAGTATCTCCGGGTTGACTGCGGTCGAAGGAACTGCAAATAACTATGTCAAGACTTATTGCTCGCACAACTACCCTCAGTCAGGCAGCTCGGCCAATTTGACCACTTTGATGGGACACAGCTACATCAAGTCTCAGATTAGTGGATATTCCTCGGAGATTGCTGCTGCTATTGATAAGGGCAAGCCGCATATTTTCGGCGAAACGAACTCTGGTAAGTTTGATGTTGTTCAAGAAAAAAATGCCAGAAAATGCTGACAATCACTCCAGCTACTCAAGGTGGAGGCGGCATTAGCCCAACCTTTGGAGCCGCTCTTTGGATTCTGGACTACGTTATGCAAACTCTGATTCTGGGTACAGAGGTAAGACTTGTCTCCTTGTCTGCTCAATCTCGACTTAAGGCATTTGCTGATTTCTCCAACACGTACAGGCCCTTTACTTCCACCAAGGCACTATCGGGAATTGTAAGTCATGACCCTGGCCCCAATTTGACCCCATTCACTAAACAATTCGAAGGTCAGTACTGCTGGTTTGGTCGATACGATATTGGAGCGCCATTTTTTGGTGCTTACTTCGCGACCATGTCGCTGGCCGGAGCTGATCAAATCGCACCTCTGGACAGCCAGACCACCTCTTACGCAGCCTATGCGATTTACAAGTCGGGCGCGCCCGTCAAGGTTCTGCTGTACAACTCGGACTACTACGCCAGCGGAACGCGGACTTCGCAGACGTTCGTTCTATCGGGCCTGTCTTCGGCGAGCGTTACTGCAAAGCGTCTCACGGCTCCGTATGCTACGTCCCGGGTTGATAAGGGTCAGAATCCGACTGTTGCGGGACAGACATTTGCCAATGGGACTTGTGTTATTCAGGGGACGCAGAGTATTGAGACCGCTACTGTGTCTAGTGGGAAGGCGACATTTACTGTTGCAGCATCTGAGGCACTTTTGGTGTATCTCTAATGGTAGTGGTGGTTTTAGGCTGCCCTGGCTCAGAGGAGAACGTTGAGAGAAATTGATGAGCGAAGGATGCTGGGAACACAAATTCAAAGTCATAGTTGATTCACTTTGTATTATGTCTCTCAATCCAAGTATTTTCGGTGTGACCTACCATATTAGTGTTCAGCTAGTCCTGGCGCACCTTGATCACTACCTTGCCCCTGGCACGCTTAGAAGCGACACGCTCATACGCAGCCACGGCATCCTCCATATCATACACGGAATCAACAGGGATACGCAC
>JAXQJV010000639.1:0-15968 GCA_037042255.1 Penicillium sp. PG106-07D
ACACCTCGATGTTTTCTAGAGAATGAGTCAGTCTCGTACTCTGCAAATCTGAACATAGTTACACTTACGGAAGACCTCAAGGCGACTGTTGGGTTTATGCGGGAAGGCAGGGCCCCGGGCAATGAAGATCGCGCGCATCAGTGGATGCTCATGGTCGTACCCATGAATGCCCTTGGGATGATAGATCTCTCCCGTCTCCAATGCCTTCTTCACATCGAAATCAGGCCGCTCAACAATAGCCCATCCAGCCCGAGGAATTACCCATAGCGGAGCGATGCGATCGTTGTTTGAGAAGTGGTAGCGCTCAGGCATGGACTTTCGGGTATAGACCTCTACGGCGTCTGGATACTTCTTTCCTAGCTTTGCCACTTGCTCCTCTAGGATCCCCAGATTCTCAGGCTGCTTCGGGCGAAGACCACGGGATGGCCACCCATCAATGCGCTCAACAAGGCTGAGATCTATCTCATCATCCAATTGAACGAGGCGCTCGGTTGACGTGGTAGCCATGCCGTGGTCTGATACGACCACGACGTTGACCAGGTTAGTAAGGTTGCGACTTTCAAGGCCAGCAACAATTCCCGCCACCAGGTTATCAGCCCTGGAGATAGTGTTTCGTATCTCGGTGCTATTCGGCCCAAAGTTGTGCCCATCCTTATCAACGTCTGGGACATAGGCCGCAATAAACTGCGGGCGCTGTGGCATCAAATCAGACCCGTCTTCTGGACCCGGCAGATCAAGGAGCTCAAGGACCCGGTTGACTTTACGCGGCAGAGCCTCAGAACCGTTGTACTTATCCACATAGCTCGGGTCGACGATGCCAATATGAGCCTCGGAACCCGGCCACATGTGTATGCCCGTTTTGACTCCTTGTTTCTCTGCCGTCTCCCACAAGGGTTCCGCGTTCCACCACTTGGGCTGCATGCTGACGGCAGGATGGGTGTAGTAGAATTCCTCCTTGAGGTCGGGGTCCCAGAAAGTGTTACCGACCACTCCATGGCTCTCGGGGTATAGGCCAGTGACTAGCGTGAAATGATTTGGGAATGTCACGCTTGGGAAGCTGGGCGTCATATAGCGCGGAGAGACGCCATTCGCAACTAGAGAATTGAGGGCCGGGGTCAAATCACGGTCAAGAAAATCGGCGCGGAACCCGTCGAGCGAGATCAATATCGTGGTAGGTGCAAATAGCGATGTGCCATTGGAAAGTAAAGGCTGGGCATGTGGGTGCACGGCTCGGAAGTTGCTGGAGGCTTTGTATGCGCCCAGGAAAAGGATAAGAAATAGGACGGCAATGATGGCAGATATGAATATCAGCTTGCGCCATGAAGGCCTAGAGGGCTGAAGTGGAAAGGCAGGGGTTAGCGGGCTAAGCATGAAAAGTCCAAGGGAAAGTGTTACGGAGATGTACAGGTTCATAGAGATAGTCCTCCTTCCCGTCCAAGTCCATCGAAGATCCACTCATCAAGGACGATGTCTCATCATCCCCAAGTCCTTCTTCCATTTCGTACATCAGCTCCCCCTCCTCGCTGACTCGCTCTCGGCGCGATAACCGGGCCTCTCTTCGCGCTCGTCGCCGCTCCCTTTTGCCAATGCGCACGCTGCTTCCATTTGGACTGAAGATCCTGCGCAACCCATGCGCAGGGCCACTCCTTGTCAACAATTTCTCCAGTTCGTCTTCATCTTCGAGGACACTTCGATCGTGCTGGGAAAGCTCTAACGTGCTGCGGGGATGTCGAAGGAACTCGTCATCATCGGAGTCAGAGTCCTGCTCCGAAGGCGATCGCAAGGAGGCTGCATCGTTGTCGTAATGGGCCGGAGAGAGGAGGGAGGGACTGCGCGGGATTGGCATGGCTGGCGGGCGCGTCAGCCGCGGCGTGAAGACATTGAAGCGTAAAGCTTAAACGCGTTGCGATTTGATTAATTGATTGTCGAAGCAAAAGGGAGCTCGGTGGCGGGTCAGCCCCAACCCGCCAAGACTTTCGTTCGTTTGGCCCCTTCTTCAGAAGTTCAGACTTGCAGTCACTTTTATGGCGAGTCTCAAATCCACCAAAAATCACTGGTTCATTGTTACGAATGAAGGGGGCAGAGCACTGATGAACTTGTTTGAAAGGCAAATTCTCATCTCACTCGACACAGAAATCTGCCGAGGATCCAACATTGTTTCGAGTTGGGTGTTGCTAACACAACTTCACGGGCCTAGACGCCAGAACAGAACAGAAATAACAGGTAAATCAGGGCCTCGATTCCATTTTCCAGAGGTTGGGCATTTGATCCTGCAGTGAGATAAATGAGCAGCGATGACCACTGGTTGCTGTGACCAGACCATTTCACGCTCCATTTTGCCTGATGGAGAGAAGGGATGCAGGTCACCAGTCTTAGCCTGGAAACACAGCACATGTTGAGCCGTCCTGCGCGCTATGTATCTGACAGCTGCAACAGAATGTGGCGCTTGTGATCCTCTTCAACGCCTTTGACGGAAATGTCAAGCTCTTCGAAGGTCCTCAATCTGTGGCCAACGCCTCCCGCATTTCTGCCGGATGGATGATCAAGGTCGCAACTGCCAGGCAACTTTGTCGCCCTCTGTAGAGTCAAATCTTGGGATGCAAAACAAAATTGGCTCCCGGTTGCAGTGTGAGATCGCACGCCTTAGTTTTCGCTGCCTTCTGGGAGCATCTCAGAGTCAGGAGAGGCACCTGGAGCACACCAGGGCGACCTGGCCATCATTCTGCTCGACGCAATGGTCTACTCGACACCGACAAGCTTTCTCCAACCAAAGCTGAGCGAAACCTTTGATGTTCACTTATATAGTAGGAATTATCATCTACAATCCCGCCACCGTGATGCTCAGGCTTGGATTTCCTTCATGCCTCGTGATGCTGACCCTCGAGACTGCCAGGCTGCAGATCAACCTTCGTTGAAAAGCACTGCCAGCCAGCCTGAAGTGGATTTCTGTGTCTTTGTTCCATTTGTAGAACTTGCAGTTGCCAAATACCGAACTCCCCCGCGGATCATCTTAGCGACACATTCACATCCCTGCAGGCGGATGTTGCTTCCCAAGGCCACAAAAATTTGTCCGATCCGAAAACAGACCACACTCCCAGATGCTCTCCAGATAATGCTATTGTCCACGCCGCCGCCCGTTGATCGCTGAGGAATGCACTGTCTTGTTGGTGCTGTGACATCGATCGAAATTCGTCCGCTTTTGATGGCACCGATTTCCTCTTTGGGACTAGAAGTCACGTGATAAAACCTTTTTCCTCTGTAGCTGCGATGGACTCTCACCAGGTTTGCTTGGGGCTTGGCAGAATAAGGCCTGCTGCTGTCGGGACCGAGCAGTCTCCTATCAGAGTTTCAAGGTGGAGCTGACTCGGCTGGAGACCCAGAGTGACATCGAGGTGCCACCGCCGGATGCGGAAGCCCACGACGTGCAAATCTCCTCTCACAGATGTAGTAGCGGGGCTCGGTCGAGGGGAGAGTGAGGCACGGGAGGTTATCGAGAGGAACAAGTAGGAAATTCTTTTTTGTCTTCTGTCACATTGCATCATCACTTCCCACACTGACCCAAAGGACCGGATTTGGACACCTGCTGATCTATAAGAATGGCTTCATCGGCACCCAAGGTTTCACTTTTTCCTTCGTCTTCAATCGCAAGAATAACCTCTTCTCTAGGTATGTTGCTGTTTATCTCATCATTCCAAGGACGTCTCATGCTGATAATATTCTCCAGCTTCGTCACTCGTTAGACAAGAAGCCTTTCTTCCTTCTTGAGCCAATCGCTTCAGCTCCATCCACCAAGAAGTCACAATGCACTTCTCTACTCCTCTTTTCACTCTCCTGGCCATCGCCGCTGGCGTCCAGGCTGCAACTCCCTCTGAGCCCCCAGTCTCCGCCGAGATTGTCGCCTTGCAGGGCACCGCCGTCAGCACCGGTACTCACCCCATCGTGACTGGCGGTGGCGCCACCAACGGCACCTCCGGCACCAACGGCACCTCTGGCACCTCTGGCACCTCCGGCACCAATGGCACCAGCACTGGTGGCGGCGGCTCCAGCTCTGGCTCCAGCTCTGGCTCCAGCTCCAGCCCTGGCTCCAGCTCCGGATCAGGCGCTGGCGGCTCCGGCTCTGGTGCCAGCAACACCCCTGCCTCGCCCAGCTCTACTGGCTTCGTTCCCTCCAGCTTCGGTGCCAAGGTCTCTGTTCCTATGGTCGGCGCTGGTCTTGGCAGTATCGCCTACGGTGCTCTCATCTTCCTCGCTTAGGCGGGTTGATGTCGACTAAAATGTCTTTTTTCCGATTATGCGCCGGTGTTTCGGTCCCTTCACCCTCGGCTCTTTTGTCTTTCCATTTTCTACTGTTCTAGACCACGTTCGGGTGACATCAATGGCTGCTGTCCATGTGTGACTGTGCTGGAAACTGGCGATAGTGGGCTTTAGAAGCAATGGACTACCGGAGTGAAGAGGAATGGCGTTCCAGGGTGTTTTTAGATCGCGCTCTTTGTACTAACATTTGGTGTTTGGGCAACATACCAAACTAATATAATCCTAGTTCAAAAATCCATACTGAAAGAAGCTTGGCTTCCTCAGCAGCATCTAATTCTTCGTCCGTAGAGTCGGCCAACTAAAAATGTCCTGATCATCACAGTCAGACCACCGGGCCATTTCGCTAGAAACGGCCGAGCCGGAGTCATGTAATCTAGATTCAAACCTTATCTCAGTGGCAAATGCAACCCTGGGACCTGTCATGACCGCATACTCTAATAATAGTTAGTAATGATAAATTTCCGTTTAGCAGGTTCTGGAAGACTCGCTTCTCTGCAGGAACGCGCCATAGGAACCAGCGCCTCAAGTTTTCTGAAGAGATTTTGTGTGAGATGGATGCAATATCGTGCACCCGTAAGGCAAACACGGAAAACAGTCCGCCACACTTTTCCCTCTGTGCCAATCGTTGTACAAACTCCGTCCTCCTCTGGACATGGCTTATAGAGAGCCGCTCAGCAATAGACACGCTGAAACAAGGCGCTTCGCTGAGAAGCTGACATGGTTCATCACCTTGTCTCCCAAAAATGGCAAATCTTTGTTTGGATATACAAAAGGACCCGGTTTTGTCGCTATATACAGGACCTGTTCCTCTTTTCCAGATACTCAACTATAGCCTCAGTACAAGGTACGCATGGTTTCCAAATGTCACAGAATGGGACCTCGAAGCAGAAGCACTTGCCGGCTCCCGTCAAAGTAATATGGACACCACCATCGCCCAAGAAGGAGGGACATTTTCCTTCGGGGGCAATACAAGGTCGCTCTCGCGAGGAAATGAGGGGTCGCGCAGTGACCAATACCCAAAAAGGCACTTATCTCTCTGTTAAGGCCATACAGATATTAGTTGCTCCAAATATTAGTTGCTGCGATGCTCACCAACCCCTCAACAGTCTAAAGACTAAGGTTCATACCAGCCGAAACAAGTATCAAAATTCAGTCTTCTCCCACTATTAAGACCCCGCCTCACCTTATCCTGTAAATATTCATTCTCCCCGGCAATATCCAAAGGTGTCCGTCCCGCCGCATCTTTCTTAAACAAGTCAAGACCCTTACACCGGAGAATTTTGAACCACGGATAAGCCCCCTTAGAGCCCAGACTGGCTACCTTGTGTAACAACGTTTGCTTGGCCGCGTCTCTCTCCTGGAGTGGATAACCCGCCTCCAAGAACTGGTTTATAACGTCTTCACCAATGGCATGATACTCGTCGTAATGGTCTGATGGTGGCCATGGCGAATCCTCATACCAGCCAGTAATGAGCAATATCTCCAGTGCGGATTGGCCATCGTCATTACGAGCACTGGGATCAACGCCGCGGTCGAGAAAATCCGCAAGCAAACGCCGTCTCTCGAAGCCTCTTGGCTCCCTATGTCCTAATCTGTTCGCTGCAAGGTAGTGCAGGACGGTGTTTCCGCGGCAGTCACGGACGACGGGGTCTGCGCCTGCGGAAAGAAGGTCGTAAACAGCTTTCCCGAAACGGTAGATCGACTCAGGAGCGTGGCTGACGAATGGACCCGGGGCGCGGAGCCGGTTAATTGCATTGTGGAGAGGATAACAGCCCGCCTTGTCGGGCTGGTTGATCAGGCTTGGGCAGTTGGTGATCAAGTACTTAAGTGCGATGTCGTTGAGTGGAGTTCTGAAGGAATCCTCATCGTCCGGGTCAAGGATGAGATGCAGGGCATTCTGGCCGTATTTGTCGACCGAGAGGAGGTCTGCTTTGTGCGAGAGGAAGAATTCGAAAAAAGAGGGACCGACGCTGCGCCTCGTATATTCCTGGCTTTCATATTCTCTCCATGGATTATCTGGCTGCGGATAGGGATTCTCGGCTATTCCGCCGTGGATGGAGTTGTAGCTGGGTCCGGGGGCCATGCTGCTGACTGCTGCGTCCAGCCCGAGGGGATGTCGACAGGCAGCGAGGAATAACGTGCGGCCATCGGTATCCCGCCGGTCAACTTCGATCTTATCTCCGAGGGAGTCGATGATCGGCTGAACGAGCTTACCACCCTCGAGCAGACAGTGAAAGATACTGCTTAGACGGTACGGATGCGGAAGCTTATATTCGTAATCAGCGCCCTCATCCCAGCCGTCATATTCCCAGCTAATGGAGGGATAGATCAATTGAGAGGAAAGTCGCGCTTCTTCGAGCGCTATGTTGTTGAGAGCCCACCGAGCGAACATCCCTCCATAAAGGTCGCTCTCCTCGTCCTCAAATTGAGCATCGCGAGGTTGGCCCGGGAAGGCAGAAAAATCCCTATAGAGATGGAAATGTTGGCGGGACAAGGCATAGGGATTTGCACCATGCTGGGCAAAGCATCCATCAGACGCGCCGTCATCGCCTTTTTCTCGGTGTGTGTATATTCGCCCATGCTACTGGCTGGGTTCTCCCCCGCAATCCGGAGGGGGAGGGCCCCGGTGTTGTCCCAGAAGTAGATGGGAGGGAAAATTCTTTCATCGCCGTTGGGAGAGTCATTTGGCGGCTCTGAAGGTTTGCACTCTAGTTCGTAGTATCTTGCGTTTGGATCCACACCTGCTGCTAGCAGAAATTCGACCTTTTCGATAGCGCCATCGGCCATGGCGTCCCATAGTTCGAGGACACCGACGTCTTGGATTTGCAATTGCATCTTCTTGCCCCGTGGAGGGTTATAGCAACGCAGGTACAAGACAGGTTGTAGGTGGTTGTGTCATTGGAAAAGAATCTCTTGAAACCTCTGTTGAGCCGCCAAATCGATCTAATAAACTTTGGACAAGAATTCCCCCTGGGATCCACCTGCGCAGGGGCTACTTCTCATTGAGTCATGTCCCCACAACAACCGAGGCCGACATGACTACTACTGCTGTTCTAGCTGATAACCAGCAACAAGAGTCACTTGCGCGGTGCCCAATTCCAAAGGGGTACTTGGCTTGTGACTAAAAGCAATTGAGAGACTGTGAATTGATCAAATCTGAGAATGTCTATGTCGAAACAAAACAGAAAAAGCATCATCTACCTCCCCATGACCACCCTGAACACCTGGATGCAATTAACAAAAGCAAGAGAACAGAGAAAAAGCTCATAGTAGACCAGACCATGAGCCCATACCCATACCTCCTCAAGATCTAGCAATCCAATTCGTCCACTGACAAGCACAACCCCCGGTACCTCCATCAACACCCCCAAGGACACTTGAATTCGAGCTCGAACCCGAACCATCACTTCCGTCCAAATTATCAAAAATCCCCGACGCAGGATTCACCAACGAACCCCCAAACCCGCGATCCTCCAGCTGTAACTTCCGATCCGTAATATTATAGTGCTGATCACTCTCCACCCCATAACAATAAACAAGCTTCTTCTTCTCTGCCCCGCCATGCCGATCAACAGTAATACTAATCGGATACGGGAACGAGCCCGGCCGGGTAAAGTCCGTCGCGGAAGAAGACGATGTCGGCGATGAGGTGGATGTAGACGTTGCCACGGCCGTGCTGGTTGAACTTGAACTCGAGCTGGAACTATTCGATCCCGCTCTGACAAGCGCGTAGCCCAGCCGGGACGGCTGCGTCCAGATCTGCACGAGGAAGCGCGTCTGCGACCAGGTGCAGCGGGTGACGGCGTCGGCCTCGGCGGATCCCCCGTTGCCGTCGAGCGGGGAGTAATCGACCGCGCTGCCGTTTAGCGGGGCGCGGGAGGATAGGAAGATCGATTTGTCGAAGTAAGTATAGAAGCCGTAGTGCTCGTTGTCCTTGCCGCGATTGTAGAGGCGAATGGGCTGGGATTCGGGGAGAGGGTAGAGAGTCGCGGCGGCGGCGACGCCATCTGAGTTGACGGATGGTGGTGGGATGACGGCTGTTAGGTTGGGGAAAGTTGCTGTGTTGTTGGTTGTGGAGCGGCGGGAGAGGAATGTGCTGGATGTGGTGATTTGTACGGGTGAGAGGAGGGTGATGTAGAAAGGGGTTTCTTCGCCGGCGTAGGGGAGGGAGTTGCCGTCCGTTGTGTTGCCGATGAATGTTTGGTCTGCGATGCTTGGTGGTGATGGTGATGGATCCCAGGAATTGGCATCTCGACGGAATTTGCTTGAGCTTGCGGCAGTGCTGTTAGTGTATGTCCCGTTGCGGAAGCGGATCTCTAGTCTGAAGTTTGGCTCGTCTGCAGCATAGGGTTTGTTATCGGATTGCTGGCCCTTGGGGAGAGCGCAACTCCACAAGGATGAAGGCTTGATACAGCTGGACTGCTCAATTTGCGGCTCTGCCCCGGCGACGGTGGAGATACCGGTTGGCATGGGTGGGTAACCGGTGAGATTTAGCCACTGCGACTGGACAGTTGTTGTGTCGCCTTTTCTGGTCAATGTGATTGCTAGTACGATGGCCAGAATCACGATGATCATGAAGAACACGCAGATACAAAAGTACCAGCGGCGTTTTGTCCGGCCTTCGCGTCCTGAACGGCCGAAGCAGCCTTTCTTGCTGAAGCAGCCTCGGCCGCGCCAGAATCCACCAATCTTTCTGCCAATTGCATCTTCCCGTTCTAGTCTTTGACGGCGGGCTTCTGCTGGTCCTCGTTCGCCGGTGGGATTCATGACGGCTGCTCCCCGGGCTGGATGAGGAGCATATCGTGGGGGCAGAGCGGCTTCGTCTCGGGGGAATTGACTGTATGCTGGGGCTGGGGCCTGTACCTCATTCATTGAGCCCATTGAAATTGCGCCAGGTCCTCCGGCCGCACGTTGAAACGCGGGTGATATTGGCTCATTGTGGTTTGGGTTTGGCGCTGGTACATTATCCGGACGTAGATCCAAGTTTGATGGTGCTCCCGTGGGTACAGAGACCGGGGCAGCTCTAGTTGACTCCTCATGGAATGGGTTATTCGATGCAGGAGGCTGTGCTAAGGGCCACACATCCACCTCACGAGATTGCCCTTGAGGCGCTTGGGTTGGGGGTGGTGCTGGAGGAAAAACAGCACCATATTGAGGTGCCACCGGAGCAGGTTCTGGGGGCATCGCGGCAGGCTGCAGCATATAGTGAATGTTATTCGTCGGTGGTGAAATCGTATTGATAATGTGAGGAGCCGGGGGTTGTATCGGTGGTGGTGGTGGCTCGGGCATGACCGCAGGAGCCACTGGAATTGGACCTGGCGGTGGTGGTTCAGGCATGAAAGCTGTAGGCGCAGGAGCAGGCTCATGAACTGGCGCTGCAGCAGGGGGAGAACGGACCGGTTGTTCAGCTGGGGCATCAGGCAAGTCTCCTCTGGTTGCGCCCTGCGGGGGCGCAGGCAAGGCTTTATCACGTCCAAACTCCTCCTCATCCGTGATACTTGAGGACCACGAGTCCGACGAACTAGTTGACGAAGGCGAACCAATCTCCTTCGAACGCGCCGACCCCTTTGCACCCTCCTCCGTTGGCGAGTCAATATCGATGAGTAGATCCTGATTCCCAGCAGTGAGTTGTGGCGCACTGCGATTTTTCTCCTGCGCCTGGGCCTCAGCAAATATCAACCCTCGATCTCGAGTCTCGCCGTCATCAGCATTGAACTGCGCCGCATAGATCGCCGCCACAACAGCCGCCGGTGTGATGGAGCAGATATGATTGTGACATTCGAAATACGACGTTTTGCTGAACATTTCATGCGCGCACGCTTGATAATACTCCGCTGCCTCGCCTTGAATAGCCCGTGAACCGAATATCATCGAAGCAGTGGTCTGCCCCCTGGCCGAAGAGTGCAGCTCTTCATTGCCTTCCAGGGATCGAGACTGCTCTAGGCTCTTATTCTCCTGCCATTGGGTTGGTACGGCCGACTCGGGCGTCTCCGGAGAAAAGCAGGATACTTCCTTTTCTTTCTCCCACCATTCCTTGCGGGGCTCTTTTGTATTTGGTGTGATTGCGGCGGTACTCCTGGAAAACGATGGACTGAGAGGGGACTTCTTTCCGAGGAGAGGAGAAAGCAGGACCGTCCACCAGCCCTGGGACTCGGGTCTGGTCGCCTGGGTGTTGACACTGAGTCTGTTCAGGGGAGCCTGGTCATTATCATCTAGAGATTCGTGGGTAAGTCCTCGATCCGGAATATCGTCCTCAATGATGGTCTCCGCAGACATCGATCTGCGTTTGCGAGTCATGGCTGCGAAATGGGCGTTTAATAACTCAGAATCACCCGCTTTCTTCGAGTGCTCAGCTGGTATGGCTGGCACTGGGGGGACATCTGGGCCATTTTGCCATAGTCGAGGCGTGGGTTGAGAGTAGATGCTGGATGTTGCGCGCGGACGTAGGTACTCGGGACTGGCGCTCGACCAAGGCGCATCCTCGCGAGCAGGCGTGACGACGATGGAGGGGGTGAGTGGTGTGCCTGCGCTGTCGATTTCCCTTGTATGATGTAGAGACTCGTTGCGAGGTACGGACAAACCAATCATGACATGTCGATCGGAGGGGGAGAGGCCATAGTCGAGTCGATCGCTGAAGGGATTATCGAGCCTCGGATCTAAAAAAGGATTGCCCGTCTCGCTCTGTACGCGACTCGTTTCCTCGGGAAGTTGGTGGAAGGATGCCCTCTTCTTAGATGTCTTCGAGATATTTGACGGGTTCATAATCTGCGAAACGTCCTTCGTCTGCCCAGACCGTTCCTTTGCCCGGTCCTTGGACAACAGCTTGAGATCATTCAAGTCGACGAATGGTGCGGGCCCGGTATCAGATTGCTTCGGCGGCGGCGCCGCGAGCGAAAAGTCCGTGTCCAGGTTCAGTCCCACGGGCTTAGCAGCATTCTTCTTCTTCTTAGTGATCCCCCGAATACTATGCCGTTTGTGCGGGTCCTGCCGATCACGGTGCGATAGGTTCGGCGAGCGGTTTCCATCTCTTCCCGATTTCGTCTCGATCTTTTGTTTAGTTGCCTTGACCAGGAAGTCAAATGGCCTGGTGCGCTCCAGATCTCGATCCTCTGCGGAAGAACATGACGGACTCGAGATTTCCTCGCTGATAGGTGACGAGAGTGGGAAAGTTGGACGAACTGGAACCTGCAGTCGAGGCTGTTGATGCCGTCGAGAGGGCATGTTGATAAGATGTGGGTCGAAGGTCTGTTGCAGAGTAGAACGAGGATACGTCAAAGTCATGCACAGTAGATGTCAGTTATCGTGTGCATACCATATGTTGGTAGACAGATGTAAAATGCGAAAACGAGGATATTCGCAGATACGATGCAAGATTTCACTTCTCCCGGAAGCGCAACGCGTGTCCAGGGAGAGTCAACAAAGACCAGAAACTTCTATTAATACCAAGGCACCACCCGAGACAATGCAATGATGAAACGACTCCGGGGATGATGCTAAGACAAAGAGCGTAGGCAACTAGCCCGAACAAAGCACAAACACAATGTCCAAGGAACGACCGTAAGCACACACTCGAGCAGAACCAAAGAGAACAAGAATGAGAGAGCAAAAAAAAAAATCAAGAATCAAGCTTGTGAATTTGAAGTGCCAAAGAGACGCATAAAAAGAGAAACCCCCAAAATAGAAATAAACAACCCAGCAAACAAAATCTCCGAGTTCTAGCCCCTTCTGCAGCCATCTTCTTTGACACTTGGAAGCTCGAACAATCTCCTACTGTAGTTGGCAGAGCTCAACCGGCGCATCATCCCGTCAACCAACCGGCCACCAATCACCCTTCTGCAAGCTCTGTTCCTGAAGAAAGCCCAGACAGCCTCCTGCAGTAGTCTGTTATTCTTAGCGCCATCATTGGCTCACTGGCGAAGATCCGAGGGCAGCGAGAGTGGGACAATGTGATGGGCGGGCAATGTCGAATTAGTTCGGGACTGAGCTGTACGCGCCGGTTGAGGAGCGGGCGCTTACAAGGGCCAATCACCACCCCCCGCTGAAAATAGAACTCTCGAGCCTTTTGAAGCATGAGCCACTGAGTACTCACGTATGGCTAATCTATGATTAAATTGAGATTAAGGTCCTGAAGGACGATGGTTATTCGAGCAAGGTGGATTTGTATTGCACGGATCAGGGATGAGGAATAATGTTAAAGGATATCAAATGGCGTGCCGCGCACGATATTGGATATTTAGTACACACTCACGATTGAGTTGGACAAGGGACGAGAGAGAAAACACAGAAAGCATCCAACAAAAGACACATCGATCCCAAATGCCTATAACCCAGTTCCCAGTGACAACCCCCTCCTTATCATGTCCAACACATGCAGTATATCGATGATGCCATGGCGGTGCGTCGGAACGCCAAACACAGCACAGTCAAAAGAAAACATAGGAGAAAAGAGGAAAGAAAACATTCAAGAAAGGAAAATACGTGGAGGCCCAGATCGGAAAGCAATGGACCGGTTGCGGGTATGATCGATGACACAAAAAAAACAGAGCAGAGTCGAATTCCGAGTCAAAGTCGGACGGGTAGAAGGCGGCCCTCAAGACAAGTTACACCAAAAAGGAAGACAGAAAAGCAAAGATCAACAAAAAGAACCTGGCGCTCTCGAGCCCGAATCGGTCGGGAACTTCACCCAGGTTTCCATGTCTAAAAACGAGGATATCTTGAATGGCAATATGATAAAAGGAGTCGTGGTTGAGGTGCGTCTCGCAGCATGACTGGTCGTTTCTCATCCATGGAGCCCATGGCGGTAGTAGAGGGTTAACGTGAAACCGCAGTTATTCCCCATCAAACTTCCACTTTAACGCCGCTCATCAGTATACTGAATGCCCTGCATCGGAGCGGAGGAGCCATTCATCAGCGGCGGTAACGTCCGTGGCTGCTCCTGAGGCATGCCCCCGTTTCCAAACCCACCGAATCCGGGGCCCGGCGGTTGTCCATTTGTCGGGGTCGTTGCCATCGGGTGGTGTTCGAATATGGAGGCTGGGCGGGAGGGGCCGTGGCCCTGCTGTTGCGCGAATTGGGCGCGCATTTCCTCCATCTCGGTGCGCATCACCGAGTTCTCGCGGCGCGCCGTGGCGAGGTTTTTCTCGAGCGAGTTGATATATTCAATGGCCCGACTGAGCGTTTCCCACTTGCTAGACTTGTTGTTCTGGGTTTGCGGCAGGCGCATGCGGAGAGCCTCGAAGCAGTCTTTCATCTCACTGCGCCGTTTGCGCTCGGCGAGCTTGTGCGTGACGCGCAGCTCGGGTGTCCGGCTGTAAGGTGTGTTGCCGGTGCCCGATTCGGATTCTCCAATTAGATCGCGGACCTGTTTATGTTGCAGCGAGTGATGGTGTACATTCGGGGGTAGTTCTGAGATTGGTCAGAACTTGTAATTAGATGGATGACAAGATTATTGTCGGAATTAGTTTATGATCTTACCGTGTTGTCCTCGCGGCATGCGCTCGGAGTACATGCTGCTGAGAGATTCTGCCGTGCTCCCCTTCCGAGAAAAGGGCGGATTGGACTTTTCTGTGGACGAAATGGAGCTGGATCGAGCCACGTCAGGATCCGGGAAAGCGTACGCCATACCCGCGGTGGGTGCTTCTGCGTTGTAAATCTCCGACCGAGGGTTGGACGAGATCGCAGGTGCTGTACGTCCTGCGGCGAACGATCGATGCTCGCCAGCTCGAGGTCCCAAGGGGGACAATGGTTGGCTACCCCCCGAGTACCGTGGCCCCCGGTATGAGTTCATGTCGTTTGAGATCCCTCGTTCCCGCTGTAGACTCGAGACAATCGAAGACTGGGAGGCATTTGTACTGTGATACGGCGAGGCCGGATTGATCGCCAATGAGCTGATGCCCTGGTTCACACGGCTGTCCACGCTACTACGCCGAGACTCCGGGACTTCGGCCACGCTACCCCGTTGCGATGAGGCATCAAAGTTTTGGTTGATTGAAGGGAGCGCATTCGGTTGGGGGGTGTTGAAAATGGGTGAGGGCTGCTGCGCGCCGGCCGAGGAAGGGGTGGTGGATTGATCATGCGGGTAAGGCGATCGGCCCGGCGCGACGTGGCCGCGATTTGGTGAGGGTTGGGAGGTTGAGGTCAGGAAAGTGAGGGAGGGATAATTGTTGCCGGTCCCGTTGGTCGCGGTCGAGTAGGTTGAGGATCCTGAAGGGTCAGCATGCCGCGCCCAATCCGCTCCGGGGGGAGTCCTACTTGTGCTTTGCGGCATTGACCAATTCCCCGAGTCTCGCTCAATCGTGTTCAGGGAGGCATTGCCGGGGGATTTCTCGGACGGGTTGACGCCGGCAGCGCCCATGTTCGCGGTCAACGTCGAGATCGAGGGTAACGTTTGGTTCGAGGCGGCAGGTGTGTGAGGGCCCGAGGAGACAGGCTCCCACGGCCGATGGGCGACGGAGTCCATGGCGAAGGGTATAGGGAGCTCCAACGTGCGCAGTGAGGGGGTGAGTTCTAACGAGGCTATATCGGCCCAGGTGCAACGGGAGAATTTGTTGTCCAAAGTGATCGAGGAGTGACGGGGTCCACGCTATCGCATATTCTCCAATCGAGGTGTGAGCGGGTCCAATTGATTCAGGGCCGAAACGTAGTCAATGCAAGTGGTAATGACCGTGCAGTGAGAGAAGAGGGAAAGCTGGTGACAGGGACCCAGTAGAGAGCGGGTGCCAAAGCCTCTGCAGAGCCAAGAAAGCGCAGCAGAGTAGTAGGGAAAATGGGGGCGAAAGTAAAGTGGAGAGAGGGGAAGGGAGATTCTGCAAGACGATGCCTGGACTCTGGAGGGGCTGGAACCTCAAGAAGGGTCGATCGAGGTGGAGAGAAGATTGGAAGTGCTGTGGTTGTGGTGGTGTGGTGGTGGTGGTCGTAGTCGGAGGTGGTGATCGGGTTTGGTTGTCTCCCGGGATGAGAGAGGGGAGGACAGACCAGACGTGGTCCTTTTACTTTGGTACGAGGGGGGGAAAGAAGAAGGACGGGACAGAAGGAAGAAGACGATCTCACGCTAAAATGTATTGCACCGATCAGAATCCGAGATTTTGGCAGGGTCGAGTCCCAGCTACTTTTTCCTTTTTTTCCGTCGCTATTTTCTTATTTTTTTTTTGGTTTTATATTTTTTCGCTGTCCTTTTCGACTTATTGACTTTTAGGCCGGGGAAGACAGTTGGGTTCCAGGGTAGGATACGGTACTCGAAATACATGCCGGAATTACGGCACAGACTGTAACGAGGCTAAGCTGCCCACCAAGGAGCATCAAGCTTACCAGTAGGTAGTGCGTGAGGAACGTGGCACAAGGCTCTTAAGGCAACAGACCCGGGGAGAATGACTATGTAGACTGCAACGATCGGAGAATGAATGAAAGAGGTCTTGAGGAGTCCTGGAGGACGAAGGAGACGAGCTCGTATCGAGCGGTGATCAGTCGACGGAGCAGAAACGTGGGCCGCTAGATGGAGTGGCCGATAAAGAGAACAACGAACGATTACGTTGTAGGAGCGGTATATATGATCGAAATATTAGTTGAGCTGTATAAGCTATGGTACCTGAGCAGCGGCTAGTCATTGGGATAATCTCAGATTACCTCGGGCTTAATCGAAAGGCTTCTTTGTGGCC
>JAXQJV010000640.1:0-16905 GCA_037042255.1 Penicillium sp. PG106-07D
CTCCCTCGGGGGGTGGACGAGTGCCGTTCAATTGCGAGGAAGGGGGAGCGGGCGTGGGTTTGATTGACAAGTTCTCCTGCGACCAGTCAGTCCTGCGTTCAGAGTCCCCGCGAATCCCAACTCAGTCTCCACGTACAAAAAGATCTCGGGTGTTGCTAGTCATGTCTTGTTTCTCGGTCGGCGAAAACATGGTGGCGCCCGTTGACATGCCAGGCGCAGACTGCGGTGACAGCGTCTCTGCGTCGTCCAAGAATGGATTCGTGGAGCGTGGGCGTTCCGGGCGAGAAATGGAGTGGGTTGAGCCAGCCGAGGGAGACAAGGCACGATTGCGAAAGGGATTATTAGAGCCAAAGTTGGTTGCTGTTGGAGAGACCTGGTCTATTTGCGGTCGGGCCGAGTCAGTCAGTGAATTTCTACACCTTGATCTCTGGTGGGTTGATTGATTGACAGGGACCAGCGAGATGTTTTAAAGGTCCCGGCTAGAATACCGGTCACGGGGCGAATGCGGCAATGAAAAGTAGCGATCAGGGGGAACGACAACAGTGGCCATGGCCAACAGCTTTACGCACCTCGTGGTGCCAGCGACACGCCGGGCGGGTACCCGAGCGCTGGAGGGGCATTCATTGTGGTGAGAGATGAAACGGAGGTTGGGTGGAGAGGCAGGCGTGCGTCGATAGGATGATCGGGGGGTCTTTGATGAGTATCGCAATGTCGCACGAATGCGCTGCGGCAGGGAAGTGGAGGGGGTGATTAGGTGTGATGTCGTAGAGGGTGAAACGGTTGGAAACTTGGAAGAGGAGAGAAGATAAGGCGGTTGGATGAGAGAGGAGGAGAAGAGGAAGAAGCAAAGAAGCAAAGAAGCAAAGAAGCAAAGAAGCTTTCACGAGGGGAAGAGGCGAGAGGGCGATTGAGGGAGGGGGCGGCAAAGGGGAAAATGGGGAAACGGTGGACAGGAGAGCACCGAAGAAAAGACACGGGATCAGGAGAGGAGAACACTCTGGAGGGCGGACGTAAAGAAAGGGTAGTCAAGGCGATCACCCAGGACTACTGTTTTAGAGTACTTAGTGCTATTATTTCTCGCCCTTCCATCTCTTCATTCATTCTGCAAATCCGACATTCAGTTCCTACCACTTGTCTTTTTACGTGCTTTCGTCCTTTTCCTCGTCATGTCAATTTGCGGAGTGACGGAGGATTATCATCTTCCACATCACCCTCGCGTCGAGTCTCGAGTCCCTCGGTCCTGTACTAATTTTACTGATATGAACACGTTGACTGCCTTCTCACCTGCAGAATCTCCCCCAGACTCCTGCAAGTAGTCTGCACCTTTCAGTTGAACGTACGGAGCACCCCCGTGCTACTCCGGTTCTCCCCCGATTGCCTCGCTTTAAAAGTTCAGGGTCAGGACTCAGTAATCCAGGGGCTACTCTGGCGGGCCGACCTGACTGGCGGCTTAATCCTCGCGATCGACAGGAGGCTCCACTCCACCAGAAAAGGTGGACTCAAAGAGTGGACTGGGGGCTTGGTCTCCGGTACTCTCCCCCTGTCATCCGGTCCTTTTTAGGGGGGCAGGAGGCCTCCTTGTCCAACAGTCACAACTATGTTTCTGTCTTAAGTCGTCGACTCCTCGTTGCGAAGCGGCGAAGCAATTATCCTCAACGAGACTGAATCAAACGACGAATAAGTTGGTCCAGCGGGCGACACACCAGCTTCACCAGATTCCTCTTTGCGATGCCCAACCGTGCGGAATGACGTTTGCATTCCTGGTCTTCTGATTATCCCCCAGTTGATGTCATTTTCCTCGGTCGGAATGTGAATTTGCCGTGGCAGGTAAGATACGCACGCGAGTGTCCGCTCCGTGGATGCGGATGCGATCTCGCACGGCCCTGGAAGCCTGGACATGCCTCGATCGAGGTCTGTTGTACCGAGCATGTACAATTGGATCCTAATGATCGCCTAGATCCCCGACCCTGACATGACGATCACCCTAACTGAACGCCATGACCCCAGGGCGTCATTCATCGTCACCATGGCCATACATATGAAGTTGGCTACCCCCCTTGGGTCCTTGATGACGGTGGCCGGGTACGTCACTGGTGTCGATGTCTCGCGCGGCCAGTGGTGATTGTGATGTCGAACATTGCCAATGTCCGGGTCCTTGGCTTGGACCTCCAGGCTTCGAGGGGAGATTACTGATCTGTCAAATCAAAGCTGCACATTCCACCCACTCTATTAATTCGGTTAGGGCCGGACAGCGTTTGGATCTCACGTCCTTCTGCCGCGGAACGCATGGCAAATTTAGAACAGATCCACCGCCCTTCTGAGACAATCCACTGTGGTTGAACCATTCGGGTGATTGTGCAATGACCACTGCAATAAACATCTCCTCAAACTGCTCGCTCTGGCAGATAGGGTATATCGAGCTGTGAATTGCGGGCTACTTTTCAAGGCTCTTAGGTCTTCAAGCAGACAGGCTCTCGCTTTATATCGTCCACTCCACCTGGGCGCCGAGAACGCCGCTTAGATGTGATTGAGGTGCATGGACATGGCCTCAGCCGATTGAAGCTCGATATTCTCTCCCGGCACGGGGCATTCACCACTATCCCGTTCGAAAGGACACGTCAAGGTCCACACAGAGATGAGGGCGAGTAGGTACAAGACATAGACTTGTACGAGGCTGAAGAAAATTATTGAGGCTCTAGGGTTTTTTTCTCATGAAGCTTTTGCTGTCCCTCACTTCCATTTTTGTCCACAGTGCTATGAGTTAACCTGGAAATAACCAGCTCCGTGGACTTTTTGGATTGAAATGAAATCAGAATCTGATATTATGAGGAGTTCATACGCTGAAAAACACTTCGATGTAGGATCAACCAGATTCTGACCTACAGTACGTCCAAAAGCCTGCTTGGCCCAACGAGTAGAGTAGCGTGGTCAAAAACAACATCGTCCAAACACCCCGAATCCCTTTGACAAAGTGGTTGTGATCTATCTGAAATGAACGTCTCATCCAGCTCATCATTAGTAAACAGGGAGCGGCACACCCTTGAAATCATAGTGCCAAGTATCAATCGAAGTCTGATCATACTCGCACTCCATGACTCCTTTCTTCCAAATAGGACGCAGAGGCCAGGCACAAATCTGACGGTTCTCGCCAACATGCTCGCCCTGCAAAACAGTCGCATTGAGAGTTACAGGCTTGACATTCTTCTCAACCCAGTTGATCAGTACCTGCAAGTTGGTCTGGGGGAAAGGCCCGTTCGGCATGTACGGGTTTGTCGAGCAGTGCGCCGCACCGGGAACAATATACAGCTGGTACCAGTCCTTGAGGGCGTTGGCACCGTCCTTGTAAGAAAGGCTGGGATACATGATGCTCCGTACGGACTCCCAATACCGCACAGACGAGGCGGTGGGAATGCTGTTGTCGGCCTCCCCGTGGAAGTGGATGACCTTGCCACCGGCATCGTTGAAAGGTGTCAGGTCGGGCCAGTTGGTCTGGAGGGTGGATGCGTATTCCTGCATGCCGACGATCATCCACTCCTTCAGCGTGTCGTAGGTCACCCCGTTGAGGTTGGAAAGATCAGTACCGTTCTTGTCGAGCAGCAAGGCGATAAACTCGGCACCGAGGCCGTCCACTGCAAGTTCCCATTTATCCGTGGTCGTGTTGTACTGGGTGGTGACGTCTGCAAAGGTGGCTGCGGTCTGGTAGGAGAGGTAGACTTAACGACCTTGCGAATCGCGCAGGCCTCGGAGGACTTCCTTCGCAACCTGGACGGCCTCCTTGGAGACGGTACCACTTTGGACAGGAGTTGCGGCCGTTGAGTCACCGTAGGCTGAGCTAGCAGCAGTGGCAGCGCAGTAGAACGATTTTCCGACCACCGTGGAAATGTCAAAGTGCAATTGGCAGAGATCAGAACGGGAGACCACGCCATCTGTCAACCCGTCCAGCGAATCACATGCAGAGATGGTCTCGTTGATGATCTTCATCATCTCACAGGGAGGCGGATAATACCCCAGCGTCTTGGTGACGACGTTTGAATACAGATGCTGGGTCTGCTGGAAGGACCAACGGAAAGCAGGGGCTCCAATCGCCGCACCATCCCATTCATTGCCATATCGCTGAATCTGACTCCATCCCTCACGGCCACCTTCAGAGCAGCCCTGGTAGTAGGAGTAGAGCTTGGTGCCATCAGCCATGTTGAAAAAGTTCCGGGTAATCTGCTTGCCAATCTTGCTCAGCTCCCAGTGGGCCTCGTATCCGAACATGTACAGTGTCTCGTAGTTGAGAGTGCCATTAGCCAGAAGCATTGCTGCATCAGCATTGGTCGAGAAGCTCCCAAATCCACCGTCAGTAGCACCAGCTACAGCACCGTACATGACTCCACCGGGTAGAGACTGGGATGCAGAGTTGATGGCATAGCCTCCGCCGCCGGTAGAAAGGTACCGATTCTCGAACTTGGCAGGGTCCGGCAACCAGTATTGAACCAGGACCTGGTCGCCAAGACCATCGTGAGAATATGCCAGGGTCAAGTTGCAGTATGAAAAGGTCGCTGCTGGGAAGAAGGTTCCGTCGGCACTGGTGGAGGCATTGTACACAATGTTCGCGGTAATGGAGGACGGGTCAAGGGTGATACCCTGGATGAAGTTGAATGCTGGGAGCTTTGACTTGACATATTCAACAGTGCAGACGTCCTTGAGGGAAGCAGTCGCAGTGGCTGTAGAGGCAATGGCTGCCAAGGCTAAAGCCCGAGGAGTTGAAGTAGTGCGCATCGCAAGATAATGAGCTGAAGGAGGTTGCTTTCTCGCTGTCTGCGTTCTCAATCCTGCTGATCTGCGAGGGTATTTATATCTACAGAATCTCCTCACTTCTGAGGACCCGCCTGTATCCCCACTTCGATTCAATCATAGCCGCGTATACGATGCATGCTTTAGGTCAAGCGTGACCTCAGGAGACCCCAGGATTCTCCCAGATTTCCCCGGAGATGAGACGAAGTGGCCAGGGAGCCCCCGACTGCATCTCAACGGACGATCGGATATCCACAGTCTTTGTGGGGAAGCTGCCCTCAAATGTGAAGTGTGGAGATACGGTTTTCGTGCGGACAAGTGAGAAGTCCCCTGTCGCCCTCGAGCTCTAGGTGTATGGGTACTTCAAAGTCCGGGGATGACATGGTTGGGGTCAACATTTGCGGGGGAAACTGCCTGATCAGTAAGTCCGAGATGAAGAAGGGTCGTGGCTTGTGTGGTTCCCCGGAGATATTGTGGGGAGAAGACATTGATGTACTTCATGATGTCTTTATGTAGTTTTGCGCGGGCTCATTCAATTGGCGCTGCTAAGTACTTATCCGTTAGCTTGTCATCCGTAGGACACGCCGCGGAGATTTTAGTGAAGAAGCTCTGTCAACTGAATAGAAAATAGCCGTCTCTGGGTCTGTCAATATGTGGCCATTAATGGCCCAAGTCTGTTTGCATTATCGTGTCCGAGAACTTACCCGGGGTTGTGCTCCTCAGACTACCAACCTAAGCTTATCCCCGCACAGCCTTACACCTATAAGGGGCCCGGTAGTACCTGTGAAGGTTCCATCCTGTCCCAATTAAAGATGCCCCTATGTATTTAGCGAATTTGCATGCTCAGGGCCAGAATAATTTTGTCCCCCAATTACTGGCTCGCAGTTGCTTGGGCTTGTTACTCAATCCAAGTAGGACCGCCCTGGTCGGAAGGACCATTGAGTCCACCCATGTAGGTATTGAGGTGGAAGGTTATGTCCTTTTGCAATTCAAATTACACTTGTCAATAAGAGAAACCACAAGGGAATCTTGGGTTTATTTGAGACGGGCATCACCTGATTTGGTAATGCCAGACGAGCTCCAGCTTCTTGCCTATCACGCTTGGCCATATCACAGCACTGTTCTTCTCTCGTCTAGTAAGAGCCTTGGCAGTCATACCTAAGCAGTACCCGTGGCAGAGACCGACCACCCACCGCAATCGCTTTAGGGTGGTCCACCTTCCATTGGAGAAAACTTTCCAACGGAAATTTTCCCTCCATTACCATTTATTTCCTACCACCACCACCCACCACCATGGCTAGTCAATATCAGGATGAGGAGAGCCCGACCTGTATAGCACTTGAGATCTATCAACGCGATAAAAAGCTATATTGAGCGCGTTGGCGTGTGATTTCAACGTGCCTTATAAACGGCTATAGCGTAGGGCGTAAGGGCTCCCTTTAAAGACTGGCAACCAGAACCGCCTACGCCTACTCACTGAGGCCTAAGACATGGCTTTGTGATTGAGGGCTATCGACTACCTACGCCGATATAATATCAAGTTAACCTAATAGTGAGGATATCGAGGATAAAGCAGATCTGCTGCTCTAGCGGTAGTACGAGCGGGACAATCTCGAGGCCGTAATGCTAAAATCTAAATTAACTAGTTCTTACTCGTTAGCTAACCGCAAGGACTGGCTATATAGATTGAATCTAGTTAACCCTCACTAGGCCTCTAGGTTTATCTAGCGTATCGATCCTGATTCAAGACTAGTCGCCGATGAGCAGATCGATTCGGAGCAGGCTACTATTACCGCCGCGATAATATAGCACTGGTTTGACGGCTTTAAGCCCGCTATTACTAAGATAAAACATAAAAATATCTACAATTTCGACCAGAGCGGTTTTACGCTCGGTCAACAGTCTTCGCGTATAAGCTCAATCAGTCGCCAGCGGGCGCGTGCGAAGATTAACCTAAGCAAGCGGGAGAGCTAGATGTTTACCGAGTGCATCGCTGCCGATGGCTTCGCTATGTAGGGTCAACGAGCGCCTAGATGACCATAATACGGATATTCATGGTAAAGACTAGGATCTCTTCTTTAGTACACACAGTGTTTTTAGGAAAATAGAGAAGGGGACCCTTCGTTAAGGGCCTAGATAGCTCATGAATATTATCTTCCTATCACTATGCGCGAATATTATTTTAGATAAATAACCATCAACCCCCAAAATAAGCTATTATTATAGTATTAATATAGCTAATATGCTATCAAGATCGAAGTAATACTATTAGATTATCATTTATTTAGCTATGGTGGTGGGTGGTAGTGGTAGGAAATAGTAGGTAATGGAGGGAAATTTCCATTGGAAAGTTTTTTCCGTTGGAAGGTGGACCACCCTAATTGGATTGAAGCGGGTAGTCTCTGCCACGGGTAGCAGCTAACATGTTACATAGATTCCCTAACCTCTGTAGCGGTTGATTCCAAAAGAAAAATCAATTAATTACGTGACAAGGCACGAGGTCATTGATTTGTTATGTAAGGCTCATCTTGGAAGTTTGTATTTCGTGTCTTAGGTTTCTACCCGCAACCACTTGACAGGTAGGTATCCTGCCATCTAGGGCTTGGAAGAGGATGGAATATATATCCGCCGATCAAATAAGTACCTAGTTACGGGTAACACTCGGGAGCGATCTGAAAGACAAAGGCGTCCACATCTAAATCTCATCATTGATTGAGATGAGATGACCGAGAAGCTTCAGGTTGAATTACTTAATTAGAATCACATCCATTTAGTTAACTTACTGATCGGTCCCCAGAAAAACCTTGATCCACTTGAAGTTTGGGGACTGGGCGGAAGGCTTGGCGCTTCTGTTCAAGTTGGCGCCTCTGAGCTTCCGTTGTGAGCTCCAACGGTTTCTTGCATCACTCATCTCCCGTCATCTTGTGATCTTCCTCTCTTCCAACCTTACCACCTCTCCCCCCTCTTTCACCCATGGAGCCTGCGTCGAAACCCCCCCCCGCGACGCCATCAAATCTCCGCTTCACTCTCGAGCTGGAGTTCGTCTCCTCCCTGGCCAATCCGTACTATCTGTCTTACTTGGCCGTCACCTATCCAAACCTACTGAGAGTCTCTCAAGCCGATGACGAGGATGAGCCGACCTCTGCCCCGGATGCCCAGGCATTTGCAGCCTATCTAGCCTACCTCTACTCCTACTGGAAGACTCCAGAATACGCGCAGTTCCTCACTCACCCTGGCCCAACCTTGCGCGCCCTGCGACTGCTCCAGGAAGACCAATTTCGCCGCGACATCATTCTACCTCACGTCATTGAGAGCCTGGCTGGGAACGTGCCTTTCGAGAACCAACCCAACGGCATTGAAACCGAGGAGAAAGAGGAGGAGGCGAATGGAACGCATACATGATTAGTGGTTTTGTGGGAGCGTTCACTTTCCCGACCACAAATTCGTCCTCCAACCCATTCCATTCGGCAGCCACGAAAGCTTCACTTCAGGATCTACACCACATACACCACACGTATATTAAACAACCGTCGAATTGCCGTCATCCAACTCGGTAATTCTCAACCTCGACTGGTTCATAGGGTTCATGGCGGGGAGGAATGACTTCATGTGCGACCGAGGCACCAGGCCGATCGGCCGGGGGAGGTTTGTCGATCGAACCGCAACAGGACAGGAACCAAGACTGGCTCGAGCCCAAGGAACCCCCCCGGATCCCACACGGATTAGACTCGCCATATCGGAATCCATGCTTTAATTCGCCCCTGAGACTATCTCTGCGGGGTTACGAAGGACCAAGCGCCTTTGTTGGGAAAGCACAGGGTACACGAAACACATCGCAATGGTGGACAGCTGGAATGCGATCCCGCCGCATGCGTCCACCATGTGGCCAAGTCCGAGGCAATTGAGGAGACCTAAAAAGACCAATGGCATTCGCGGTTCCAAGTCCTATTTTTCTAGACTGGCGGAGAGTTTCTCCCATGTAGGGTTGGTTAAATGCAGTAAAAAGTAAAGAAAAGAAACATTGTTAACGTGTGCGCCATCACCGTCTGCATCCGAGTGCTTCGAGCTCTTCTTCCCCAACTTTTTTCTTTTTTTCGCCCTCCACACACAAAAATTACGGGTCATCCCTTGTCATTTTTGAGCATTCTCTGGAAATTCAGCAGGCAATTTGTCCTTCTGTCATCAGCGGTGTCATCTCGGTTGTCATCTTTCACGTACTTGGGATGAGCCCCACCCCCTAGTGATCGGCCGCCAACTACCTCATCAGAACTGCCCCGTTCCCGTCCAACGCTGGCTACGCTGGCCCCGATCAGTCCGTCATTGCCAGCCATCTCCTCCTCCATGGCCTTTTCATCGTCCTGAATAACACTCCTGCATTCTATTGAGATTCCGTTGGCCTCCGTCGTTCGACTCGCTACCGCGCTTTTCTGCGGAACTCCCTCTGGGGGTGCCCAAGTCTCTCGTCCATGGAGTCCGTCCGCCAGTCGTGTCGCCCGCGGCATCAGGTTTTGACCCTGAAATGCTTTCCTAAATACCAAAAAGGAGTGTCCGAGGTCAAACCAAACCCGAGCGAACTCTCGTACCTCCTATACTATGCCAGCACGCGTCGCAGCAAGCTGACAAAGGTCGGCGCTTTTTTGGAGAAGAGGGTGGCCAAGGATGTCTGGAGACGCCGGTTGGGGTAAGTGAAAGCGAAGAATGACACAGGCAAAGAGAGATCTGAAGATCATGGCGGGCAATAGAACAAGGCTAACGCCCCCTGATAGAAACGTCCAGGTTGCGCTTCATATTCTGACCGCGCTCATCGAGAAAGTTCCCCGCGAGCTGCCCATCTACGCACCCTACGTCCTATCCATCATCGAGATTATCCTGCGATCCAACGACATTTCTATGGTGGAGGATTCAATTGCGACTTTTGAAACGTTCTGTCACTACCAGGACCCCGCGATCATCTCGGCAGAACAAGGCCTCACGAGCAAATACCGTGAAGTCATCCGAACTTACGCCAGTTTCGCCGATCCATCCTCCCAGGCTTACTCGTCAGCCAAGCTCAGTCCCCCAGTCGCCATCCGATGGAGAAACGCTGGCCTCCGCGCGATCAAGGGTGTTGTCAGCTCGGAGAGTTTGGCGGCAGATGGAGGGGCCTCCCTGAACATCATCCTTCCAGTCATTCTCGAGAACCTGTATTCTCCGAACGAGGATATACTTGTTTCCCTAAAAGCAAAGCTTTGTGAAACCGACCACGAGAATGATGACCGTGAAGCAGCCCGGGCCCGGCGCGTGAGCGTCGCAACGGTTGACACCGTGGACGGCGATCCTGCGTTGGCCGCGCAGTCAACTGCTGACGCGGATCGGCAGGCGGAGATGGATGCGCGACTCCTCGCGCTCCGTTGCCTGGAGCAAATTATTGTCTCAGGAGGCAATCGCGGTCAGATTCGGATCGCAGCAACCGTGATCTTGCGGTTCATTGCCAGCAAGCGGTTCCCGCGCACGGCCAATCGCGACCAGTCCAGTGGTGTGAATCGGGAAGACGGAAACTGGGCAACTTCTCTGATTGAGCTCATCGCGACTTGGTGCCCAGTCCAGGTCCGGTTTGTGATTCTGATGTCAGCTATGGATACCTTGCATAATACAACCCCGATCGAAGATGCGCTAGAGTCGTCATTCACCGTCCTTTCGGTGATCGACTGGCTCTTGAAATCGCCTGTTAATATGATCGGCCTCAGCGTGATGGATATCTTGCTGGGTCTGATGCACTACATCTCAGAGATTTTGTCGCCTACCGACGGTACCGCAGGTCAGGCTGAGAAGAATGCGGATCTCAATGGCGATAGTGCAGTGTTCATCTCACCCCGCAGAAGGGCTCTTCTTTCCCTTCTAGAACAGTGCATTGGAAATCTGGCAACCCATAATTACTATGGAGACCAAGTCGCAGACATGATGCGTGCTATTCTGCGTCGGTTTAAGCCCACTTCCAACTACGAAAATGCCGTGCAGTCTTCGCTGGCCACTGTTCACGAAACTCGAGCGGTCTCGATGGCCCCGCCGAACGCCGAACGTGAACAGACGAATGGAGAAAAGGCTTACGGCGAGACATTTTCTCATGCAGCTGCCAAGTTAACTGCACTTAGAGCCGTCAAGGCCATCCTCGTCGTGGCCAATCTCCGAGCGCCAGCGTCAATCAAGAGCTCAGAGTCGAGGAACCAAGTTGGCATCCACGTTTGGGAAGGGACACAAGGTCTTCTCCGAGATTCAGACCAGCAAGTTCGTCACGCTTACGCTGACGCTTTCTTGTCCTGGCTGCAATTGGAAACGAACAAGCACGATCTCAAGGTCCGACTAGACACCCCCAAGTATGTCAAGCCAGCCTCAAAACGTGATCCAGAGGCTTTGGACAAGACCTCTAGTCGAAGGAGTACATCGGCCCTAGGTAATCAAAGAGAGAAAGCGGTTCTGGCTGCGCAGTCCAATTTCCTTCGCTTGTTGCACCTGGATATCTATGATGCTGCCCTCGACAGTCCCGCTGTTGGATCAGAGATTCTTGTTCTGCACCTTCTGTTGGCCAGCCTCGTTGAAAATCTTGGTGTGAATGCAGCCCAGTTTGGCCTTCCCATGGTCTTGAAGTTGCAAGACGACTTATTTACCTCAGTCGACTTGGGATCCTTTGCGGCGCGTGTCAACATTGGAAGCTTGGTTCATGGATACCTCTTGGCTCTTGCAGAGAAGTTCAACCTGGAATCCACTCATGCTGGAGTCGAGGTTCGCAACGAGATTAAGAAACGGCAGAGCAAGGGACAGTGGTTCTCTAAGATCAAGTTGCCTCCAACTAGCCTCGATGGCATTGCGATGGATGAGAAGGTCATAGAGGAGGATCATACACAATCCATTACACTCACGCCCTTCCGCAATGTCGACGGCTTGGTCAGTGGTATCGATGAGGCGTACCACCAGCTCATCTCATCTCCACCACAGAGCCCGCCAACTTCACCGGCTCGTGGATTCAACTTCCCGGTTCTGAGCCACGCGCAGGCACCACAGCAATCCCACCAAGAGAGTGGAATCCCGTCATCTGTCAAGGAGCAAATGCTGTCTTCATGGTCTCGTGAGTCTTGTCTGGCTGCTATTGAGAGAGAAAGCATCAGAACCGCCTCCATCAGCGGCTCTCGTGGTGGCACCATGACTCGCAACAGTCATATCAACGGTATAACAAACGGCTCGCCCGTTGGCTCCGCCATGGACAGGAACCGTCCTACAAGTGTTCCGGAAATTTCGTACACTCCGGAGCCAAGTTCAGGCAGAGAATCTCCAGTCCGCGTCACCGAGTTGCGCCGTGTGCTTTCCGTCAACACAGAGTCTAATCGTCGGCGCCACAGCCCCCTACGCGGCCAAGTTGACGCCTCAAACATCAGCGTTATGTCCTCAGGAAGTGACAGCATGGTCAGCGGTGCCTATTCCGCGTCGGACATGGAACCTGATTCCGCGTCAAATTTGCAAGAAGGTCGACAGACGCCTGAAGATAGTGGATCGGAGACCCCTCGCGCTGTGGCTGTTTCTGGGGACCAAGGCCAGGAATCCTCGCTAAGTCGAACGAATTCCCAAGAAATTCCCCCAGTTCCTCCAATTCCCGTTGGGTTGGCCATTCCTGGCGGCTTCCCTAACGACTCGCAGCGGTCCTTGATCTCGGTTGATCGCCCGGCCACGGCACCTGACAACTCTCGGCAGATGATGAAACCCGGTTCTAAATCGGAGTCATCCCACAATCTTCGAAACGGGACTTTGAATCGCAATAAGAGTCGTTCGAGCAATCATCTCGCTTCTTCATTTTCTGATGGGTTCTACGCCGAGTCAAACGACACTGACTCCCCTCTCGATACTGCTCAACGGGATCAATTGAGGAAACTTCTCGACGGTTTCCTCTCCCCGGAGGATAGCCCGGTCGCTCGCGGTGATCGCCCATCCACTGCGGTGCCGACGTCAAAGAGCTCTCTTGCCGAAAGTTACTCGAGCAGGCGACAAGTCAGCGGTGGTGGTCTTGGACGGCCCCCATACTAATTCTTCTTGCATTCCCTACCTCGCTCACCCTTGTACAGTCGGCTCCGGGAAGTACAGAGTTTACCCGGTTGCCTCGTCTTCGCTACCTTTTTCCCCTTTTGCCTGCTTTGTACATGTTATAATCTCTAGCTGCGTCCTCGCTGCGTGAATAGCTCTTTGTCTCTTCCTTTGGACCTCACGCCTTCCCGGACCCTGGCTCCGACTTGTTGAAGACTTGTCAGGGTTTGGTACTGCGTGTTCATCCGTTCTACCGGCTTTCGCTGCATTACTTGATCTTTTTACTTTTCATTTGATTTTTTTTTCTGCATATGCTTCTTTGTATCATTTGACCATCCGTTTGCCTCATATTTAGTGTGGGGGTACTGTATCTAGCTATATAGTTGGTCATCGCAAAATAGATATCGCTAGAGTCCAATGTCTCCACAGTGCCCACGTGGTATGCGCTGTAGACATTCACGTTTCCTTGTGGCTTGAGTAACGGTTTGCATGGTGGACATCATGTGGACTCCCTACTAAAACAGTAATCTTGATAAATTCGACGGGTGTCGTCAAGGATCAAAGGCCAGTGGAAAGATATATAAAAATTGAATACTGGCAGTGCAATTCCCTATTCCCGAAGGTGCACATCACTCGCTCAAAGTAAACAAAAGAATGGAGTATCAGACGAAGCTGGAGGAACACCACGAACATAAAAGAAAAATGCCACTCAGTAGCCTGGCTGGGCCACAAGCCTTGGAAGCGAGGAATACTCCTCATCCTGGATAGGACCAAAGTATTCCTTGAAAGTCTTCTTCAGCAGCTCTTCCGTCAACTGCATATGCTGTCCAGGGGCAGACTTGAAATGCAATTTGCCCTGCTCATCCAGCTTCTTAAGGCCCAGCCAATCCTCCTTGTAGATCCGTCGCTCTTGCAACGGAGTCACCGTACCGTCTGTGGCATTGACCTCGGCGAAAACTGCGCTCTCCTTCGGAATGGCAACGGTATCATCGTCGAACATGAACATGGCAAACATGTTCAGCGACTGCAGATGTTTCTTGTACTTGACATTCTTCAGCTCGCGCTCGTTGTTGATATCCGCGAGGAAGTTGCTATTCTCAAGATATGCATCGAGCTCGGCTGGGTCACGGAAGTACTGGGCCGGTACGACATGCGACTGCGCGAAATTGGTCCAGCGCCCCGAGCGCAGCAGCGCCTCTGCCCCGTTACATAGCCAGTCGCCCAGAGAGCAGGACTGGAACTCGGAGATCCCGTTGTGTTGGCTGCCAAATGTGACAAGGTTGCGGACGGGAGGGTTATTGCAGCGCTCGATATAGCCTCGGAGGAACTGGCCGCCTTGCGAGAATCCGAGGGCGTTTACGGCTGGTGCGGAACTGAGGATTGGATCGGAGGATAGTTGCTGGCATACGGTTTCGATCTGCTCGGTGACGTTGCCGAAGAAGGTGGCCTGGCGATCACCACTGCCTGTGTCTGCTAGTCTGATGATGTGTACGTATGTTCCCGGGTTGACGGACTCGGCCAGTGAGGCTACTTCTTTCATGCCGTCGCGCTCAAAGTCGTCGCCTAGTCCGTGCCAGATGATTAGTGGGAGCTGGGTGTTGTCGTCGTCCTCGAGACTTTGAGGACGGTTGACAGCAGCTGAGAGGGCCACTGCTGTGAGTGTCGCCCATATCGTGATGAGTTGCATCGTGGCGGTGTCTGGGCTCCAACTTCCTGGGACACCGATGGGGAGCAGGCTGGATGATTAGTGATGGTCGTCGATGAGATCCGGGGAATGCTTATCATCACGTGATGTAACGTCATCTTCTCGTTGAGGGACATCCAAGGCCAGGAATTCGGCCTGAATTTGGACTTCTGTAGGGATGTGCATACTTTGATGCGATCATCACACTCAAGATGTAGCGAGATGTTCCATGCTGGATTTACTTCAAATTTGACGAATCTCCGCAATGCTAGATGCGACTCCCTCGGGCGTCGGAAAAGGACTCCACACAAGGGCGATAACGCTATTCCGAATATGGGAAGTCGAGGAGACGCAGGAACGCTTGGTTATCGCTGCCGAGGTGCTTAACATAAGATGCAATGATCGCGGGTTGTCTTGTCTGGCCGTCGATATCTGCTGGCTCGCTGACTCTAACAACTCACTCTGTATCATTGTACTGCGCTTCTCGCCAGCCGCGCTATTGATTTGATCGTGGAGATAAAGGCGCCATTAGTGCGGGGTACGACCTTGGGGACTGCGAAATCGGCACTATCCATATGCGACATTCATGAAACCAGCCGGAAAGCGATCTTGTCATGGCTGCGCACGGTGCAAGAGGCGCCGGCAAAAGTGCGACGAGCAAAAACCGGCTTGCGGCCGATGTTCGAAGGCCGGAGCTGCCTGCGAATATAAAGTCATTCTGAAGTGGAATGGCCGCGTGCCAAGAGAAAGCAAACGCAAATCATCACGCGAGACCTGCAGCATCACAAGCTTGACGATCCATGAGAGGAGTGATTCAGAGTATATCACTAGCCCTGACTTTCCGAGAGTGGCCAACCATGATCCGAATTTATCTCGCGAGGTGACCTTGAGCACCAGCCCACAGCCAGGTCCTGCGCTCTCTTCGACAGCAAGACTTCTGCTTCATCATTTCATCACCGAGGCGTCAATGATCTCTAGTCATGCGTACATCCGAGACCAGATCTGTCGTGATATTCTTCCCATGGTTCATCAATCCGACTCGTTACTTTATGCGACGATGGCATTTTCAGCCCTTCATCGCTCCACCCTCACCAATGCTCTTCCTGATCAATACGTGCCTGAAGATCTCATATCACACTTGATATCCACCAGTATACGCTGTCTTCGCCGCGATCTTGAGGCCCCCAAATATCCCACTCCGCCGCTTCTTCATACGATCAGGACTCTCTCTCACTGTGAAATCTATTCAGGGCGAGCAAACTCGTCGTGGCGCGTCCACGTCAAAGGTGCGGGCGCAATATTTGCTGAGATCTCGTCGAGGCGAGATTTAGATCGTTCCGAGTACAGTTTCTGGCTTTGGTCGAGATGGTTCTTGTCCATCCAGGCTTTGACGGCCGTTACGGATGTTGGAGGATTGTCCGAAGGAGCATCTGAGAAGGCCGCGGAACAGGAAATTGAGCAAGATTACTTCTTCGACACATATATGGGATACTCGTCTGATCTCAACCCCATTCTGATGCAAATAGGCATGTTGGCTCTAAACCAGGGAGCTGGAGAGTTCGATCACCAAGACAGGAATGAAGTTTGTGTTAGTACAGGGAAGGATGAGAAAGCCCGTCATCTCGAGCGGATGATCCAAGACATGATTCACCGTGACAGGACAATTGGGTTGAAAATTCCTGGCCACCTCTCGCTCGATATGCATACACTACAGCAATTTGGCGCTTGCAACACTGCCTACCAGAACACGAGCCTGATTCATCTCTACAGGCGAGTGCGGAATTTGCCTACCTTCTGCAATGAAGTGCAGGGATGTGTGAGGGAGATCTTAGGTACTGTGTGTTCTATGCTGCCAGTTACCAAGCTCTCCCCGTGGATTCTGCTCACTACGCCGATATATACCGCAGGGTGAGTTATTGTCTTTGTCAGGATTTGCGCTATTTATTTAGGCTGACTCGATTTTTGTGTTGCAGCTGTGAAGCCGTGGGTCAAGACAGGGTCTTGGCCAAGAATCTTCTTTTGGAATTGTACTCTCAACTCCACATTAGAAACATAATGAGGGCAGTGACACTGCTGGAAAGCCGGTGGGCAAGATTGGACAGATCGAGGGATTTGCTTCAAGGGCCAGTAGAACAATCCGAAAAGAACGGCGGTCCCGATGGAGATAGCGTTGAATTCCTTGACTTCATACCCTACTGAATCAATCGTTGGTTACGCCCACTCGGTTTCACCTTTGCAGTGTAACGCATTAAAGGCGGCCATGGAAGCCATCACACAGCTTCTAGGGTTGCACTTCGGACTCGAACCGAGAAATTAATCGAAAGAAAAACCCCGGCACTGATCGATGGGCTTGAGCGCACATGGAGAAACCCTCCCCCCACCCCCCCCCTCCC
>JAXQJV010000641.1:0-15787 GCA_037042255.1 Penicillium sp. PG106-07D
CCAAGGACGGACTGGGCCTTGTGGCTCTTTTTCCTGAGATCGCAGATGCCTTCGAAGGCAGCCAGATCCCTCTGCTCGCAGCAGGTGGTATTGCCGACGGACGGGGCGTTGCAGCGGCGCTGTGCCTGGGTGCTTCGGGTGTGGTTATGGGGACACGATTCCTGGCATCGAGCGAAGCACGGATTAGCCGGGGATATCAAAATGAGGTCCTTCGAGCCTCTGATGGAGCTGTCTCCACGACACGAACCCTGTTGTATAATCATCTCCGGGGCACATTTGGGTGGCCGGCCGAATACAGCCCCAGGACGATCATCAACAAATCATTCATCGAGCATGAAGCAGGCCGTACATTTGATGATCTCAAGGTACTTCATGACGAGGCCGTGAAGAAAGGCGATAGTGCCTGGGGGCCGGAGGGACGTGTCGCAACGTATGCAGGGGCCTCGATCGGATTGATACACGATGTCGCAGATGCTGGTGAAATTGTTCGTGGGTTGCGACAGGATGCCCTCAAGCGAATACAATCCGCTGGTTCCAGCTAAATAAAAAAAATGCGCAATATCACATTTCTACAGTACACAACCCGCTAGCCCGATGAATATGACTGAATTTCCAATTTCAGATACAGGGATAAGGCGCTCTACCCTGATACCATATTGCCTATCGATAGACACTGTAATCCCCAGTTTGGAAGGCACTGCTGCCTGCTCGCCCTTCAACGATCCCAATTAGGAAGGCACGACCATAGCCCCTCGCCTCTAAAAATTTCCTCGCTCCTCGCTCCCCCCAGATTTTTCTTCCTTCTTCAACTCCCCTCTCCACTCTTCAAGCCACACTCTCCACTGATTTTCCAACTTTCTTCTCTGGCCCACCTGGTCCCGGTCTGTCTCTACCCTACTGGTCCTGACCCTGTGGCCTTCAACCTTCTTCAGACATCATGTCTTTCTTCGAACAGTACCTCTTGTGCTTCGAGATGTCTTCCTCCTCGCACGACTCCCTTCACTCACTGGGTATGGCCTCTACTTCACTCCAACACCTTGAAGGGTCACTAACTCGCCGCTTGCACAGGTCAATCCTTCAAATATCTCTTAGGGTCTTGACTTGGTTCTTGTCTGAATGGACTCGATCCAGCTGGCTTGAGACTGGACCCCTCACCCAAGAAGTCAAAATCCTATCACATCGACAACTGGCTTGTCCCAAGCTCTTCGTCATTTCTCTCCCCTCCTGGAGCCGCCGACATACCAGTATGGCTTGACTTCCACATTCAAAAAAAAAAAAAAGAAAAAGGTAAACGTAAGTCTTTTTATGCAACGGTCACCCAAAAGATTTGCTGAAACTCCTCCAGATCCACCAGCATTGATTCATCGCTTGATCCATCAAACATATTAAATCCCAGTTCCTTTTCCTCAGGACTCTCGGTCAGTCGAAAAGGCTGAAATCAATGCATGATGACAACAAGAAAAGCTGAAAAAAAAATTAAAGGCAAAAAAGAACACAAATTGCCCTAAAAGGGCCTCCACACTCCCACCAGTTTCTTCCATTCCTCATCCCCGACCTGCCTCGTCACAATTTTCTCAAACATGAACACCAATCTCCATATTTCTGGGGCTGCGTCGCTTCCCTCTAGAACAGGCGTCATGTAGCCGGAACAAAGCCAGTTTGCGTGTCAGGACAAATTCAGAGGGGCATTCAGTCAGGTCACCCGACGCTTCCACCATCTACCTCCATCCAACTCGCATCAATCCACGTTTCGAAACACCCACGCAGAATTTGACTCTGGTTCTTTCTGGACAGGCGTCACGTAGCTGAATCTCCCAGTTTGCGTGTCAGGACAAATTCAGAAGGAACTTGAGCCAGGTTATCCAACACCAAATGCTCCAAAACTCCACCGGACCTACTGCGATCTTCATCGCTCCTTCTCGTGACTTGGTTCGAGTCCATTCTGAACAGGCGTCATGTAGCTGCCCGCCGGTTTGCATGTCAGGACAAATTCAGATATGGGCTCATCCAAGAAACCAGCTCGATACATCGATCTTCGATTACCGACCTTCCGCTTCCTCGCTTCCTCGCTTCCTCGTCTCTCTGCTTCTGGACCTTGATTTGATTCATCTTTGAACAAGCGTCATGTTGCCGCTCAATCGGCTTGCGTGTCCGGACAAATTCAAGGATGGACTCAATCAAAGGACCAACTTAACCCCTCGACCTTCGATCACTTTCCGTCATCTTCGTGACTTCGCTTTTCTAATTTATTTCCTTCAAACTTCTCGGCTCAATCCATTTTTGTACAGGCGTCACGTAGCTGGACCTCCAGTTTGCGTGTCAGGACAAATTCAAAGATCGATCAGCCAATGACTCTGCTCGACAAATTGACCTTCAACCACTGTCCTTCAAATTCGACCCACTTCCTTCAACACCTTGGTTTGATCTGTCTTTGACGTAGCCCCTCAACTGGTTTGCGTGTCAGGGCGAATTCAAAGATGGACTCAGCCAAGCAAGCTCCAAGCTCATTATCATTCCGATCCCCATTTGCGATCTTCCACAATATCTTTCGTTTAACTCGGACAGGCAAAGACCAAGACAGCCTGAGAGGAGAATGAATTTGTTTCATGTCTGAAATGTCCTCAACATCACTTTTGATTGCATACGATCATTCAGTCTCCAATATCTTTGAGTGTATAACGAGGTGCGGAAGCAGCTTCATGAGATTCTTAGGTCCTAGTAAAACCATGAGGCTAGCCCGTCAGTGCAGACGCCAGTCTGGGTCACGATGAAAATTGCAAGGCAAAAACACCGCCGGCGCACAGGGTTGTGGCCTGCATTCAATCACAGTGGGTCCCTCATCGAATGAGAACCATTCGGAGCCAGTTGAGCTCCATTGCTCATTGGAGCAGCTTGAAGAGGTTCAACTATTTCGGCACTATCATGCAATATCATTCAACCTGAACCATTTATGGTTCCGCGGCACTGCTCTGGTTGGACGGCCCTTACACGCAGAGCAGTCCCGTGCAAGACAGGTCCTAAAGCACAAGGAGAGCAGATACCACCGGCATTATGGTAAAGAGGAGTCACTATTGTGCTATCTGAATATGCAAAGCTTCATATTATGGTACAGTGAATAGCTTTCGTCGAATTCATCACGATCAAAAACAGCCAGTTCCGGGATTCACCATCCGCCTCCCGCATCACATCGAACCAAACACCTCCAACATCCACGCATCATCAAACCCATTCATGGGCAACATGTCACCAAGTATTGCAGGATTCGGCGGACCAAGAGCGGCCTCAACTCCGTTGTTGGAGGGTAGACTCGGATACCAAACTTCCATCAGCTTGGGCTCCCATCCTTCCTTGATGCACTGGACCATCGTCTTCCCCTTTTCAAAGATATTCCACTCCGGCTGGTGGGGCACAGCGATGCGGTCTGCGCATTTCTTCATCATGTATGCCATTCTGTCGAGGTATTCGAGGACGTTGGCTGTGTTTCGCACGAGAGCTTTGTCCCAGGAGGGATCCTCCAGGATGGAGAGTCTGTACAGGCTGACCAGGGCGCGGGAGAATTGGAAGAAGATTGTGAAGCAGACGGCCATATATTTGTCGGTGGGTACGGATAGCCAGAGGTCCAGCCAGGATTTTGCTGCGTGGAGTGATGTGTAGAGGCTTTCCAGTCTGTGGAGTTCGGGTGAGTTGGGTGTGGAAGGTGCGCGGAGGGCGACTTCGTGGATGGTGAGTTCGGCGTTGGCGAGGTAGAAGAGGATCGGTCCTATTATCAAATATCAGCAAGAGTCAAACCTGTCGAGTGGATGCAGAGTCAACGTACTGTCGTTTTGGAGGTGACTCGGAATGGAGCTCTTGACAGAGTCCAGTTGCGACTGGAATGCTTTTGTATAGAAAGTGGAAGGCTGATTGCTGTTTCCATCACGCTGCAAATGGTAAACTTTATCCATGACCAGGTGAATCTTGACGAGTGAGACTAGACGCTCATCTTCGGGGCATTCTTTGGCATTCATCAGGACGGAAAGAGACTCTTCCATGTGAGGATTCCATCTCAGCGCGTCGATGCGACACATTGTCAACGCAATACTAGAGGAAATTGTCAGCCATCAAGCATGCAGTGCCAGCCCAGGTTGAAATCTCACCTCGAGGTGATCAAGAAACATCCCAGAGCCGCTCGTCGTTCTTCCATGGTTCTGGTAGTCGGAATAGTTTGCTTGAAGCCAACGGCGCTTTTGAAGGCTTGCATGGTTGAGAACTCTGTAGGTATTGGTTTGTTGATGCCAAGGTCACAGACGAGACCCATGACTACATGAGCGTAAAAATTGAGGAATGGCCTTCTGGAGTAGGTTGTCCTGCATGCAATCGGTTGTGAGTATATTTAACAAGAGGGAGGCATACTATAAGCAGGAATTTTCGACCTACCATGACATATAGGTCATTACGCCAAGGAGCATGTCCATGCTTGGCGCAACATCGACAAACAATTTTTGATGAATGAACTCGGTGATTTTCAGAAAAACAGACTCCCTTTGAATGCTGCCAGGGGTCATGACAGCCATGATGCATAGCCAGAAGAACGGCTTCTCTTGTCGTAGTTGTTGCGAGGTCATGTGGGAGGGAATGTGGACATATGGGAGATATTTCATATTCTCAGTGCGAAAGAATGCGAGAGTCTGTTCGGCCGTTTCTGGAGGGATCGGAAGAGACGCACAGAGGTCCTCTATTGAGTTTGAACTATACAGTGGTGATGCTGTGGACGGAGGGGTTGGGATCCCCTCGGATTGAAAGCTACATGCCGAAGCACTAGCTTGCCTCTGCGAAGCTGGTTGGCCCCTCGCTGGCGATGTGGCTTCCCAGTCGGTGGGGATGCCGGTAGACGCTCCGCTCGTCTGGAGCAATGAGACAATGCTGTCCAGTTTAGCTTCCAGCTGGGCTGTTCTGGAAGCAGAAGAGCGACCATTTCGCTTTCGCACCGTTGGCGATGGCCGGCATTCCTTATTGAGTCTTTGGCATCTAGTTACGAAGTTTTAGCTAACCAGGCACCATCCTCAGCCAATGCAATGTTACTCACCTCTCGCATCCATTTCCAGTTGCAAGAAGCATACATTTGCTCTTGGCGCGAGAGCAGTTGATGCAAGCCCGACCATAAGGTGCAGGGGTCCCACTTTGGACTTGGGAGGACGCCATTCCGATATCCGACCGTTGGAGTTCGGGTGGGACAGAAAATGTGCCGCGCAGGTCGAGGGGGATCGAGTGCCACTAGGGATTCAGCTGGACATATACCCTTGTCAATAGTACGAGAGAAGAAGACCAGATCGTATTTCCCAACACTCAACGGGTAGGCTCGTCTTGAGCAGCCCGTCGGGATTGGAACGTCCAAGTCCGATCGACTTGGCGATGAAATCTGACAAGAAGCTTATGACTCAGCAGCAGTGGTCCACTCCAATCCGGGCAACCTTCAGCTACAGTGAGACCAGAAATGGGCCTAACCAAAAACCTCGTGGGTGCTCGATCTTGGTAGCTGTAACTAGTAACTGTAGGGGATTACCATATTAACCCCCACCCTCCGGGCTATTTTAGCCCCCCTCTTGCCTAGGAACCTATGCCTAAAGATACCTTCAATGCCTGAATTTCAGGAAATCAGGCAAAATAGAAATATTCGAAAATATAAGATAGTAAACCTGATTCCTAACAGCACTAGTCACCCTTCACCGCGTTTACCTACTCGTCTACTTATTTAATGTTGTGTATATCATTTAAGAATATATGGCCTTGACACACAAAGAAGAATACTAAACTATACGAACTAAAGTAGTAGACTATTCGAAATAACATTCGAAAGAGTAGTCGAAAGAGTAGTAGGAAGAGGATACTAGGGGAGTTTAGGCAGAAGGGGGGTCAATTTAGTAATCCCCTAACTGTACGTTAACTAACTAGTTAGTTAACAGTTCAATCTATTTGTGAACTCGTAAAACTGTCTAAATATGGGCAGTTTGAAAAGCATCTTTGTATCCCAAATATGTAAGCCTTCGAAATACCCGCTTTTGAGGCCTTGATAATATCCAACTGTGTCAATCAGTGTGTATTCACCCCCAATGTTCTGTGGTTCATCCAGGCATCATGCCTGACAGCGTGAACCGCCAGCCTCGCCGGGATTCGGAATTCGGAGTTTGCCAAATCCTCCGTGCGACAGACCCAAATTCTTCCAAACTACTCCATACGGCCACCACAGAAGACCATGTTTCTCGGACTTAACCACAAACAATAATATCCCTGTAATATCACCGGAGACTCTTGTTTTTCTCGTATTGCTTACTGATAATCTCCATTAGCTCAATGGAATTCGCACTTGAGTCACCGATCATTTCCTCTATAAGATATCATGTAGCAGACTCTTAATGCCCATACGTTGTTCTGAACTACCAACATCCTCATCGGCTGAATTCTATACACCATAATGACCGAAAAATCTCCGATGCCTCTCGACTCTTTGATGTCGCCGAAGGATGAGCAGTCAAAGGCCCAGGAAGCTTCCAAGGAACTTGGCTCTGATTCTAGCTCAACTACCACGGCAGTGGGGGATGTTCCGCAAGGAGCGCCAGAGGCTGTCAAAGATGATGAGCGCGAGTACATTACAGGCTACAAGCTGGGGATGGTAGTTGCGGGTGTCACCCTGGTTTGCTTCCTAGTCCTACTGGACACTTCCATCATTGTCACCGTGAGTTAAACCCACTCCAGCTTGACTTCTTTCCCTATTGTCTCTAACATATTTAGGCTATTCCTGAGATTACAACACACTTTCACTCCCTGGAAGACTTGGGATGGTACGGAAGCTCATATCAAATTGCTAGGTACGTTATGTAGATTGTTTGCAAATGTACGACCACTCCGCGCTAACACGGCGTACAGTGCTTGCTTGCAACCTCTGGCTGGCAAGATCTATACCAACTTCCGCTCAAAAGTAAGTCATTCTGGAGTGCTGAATGGTTATTGATCCTAAATTGAAAAATAGTGGGCCTTTTTGTCCTTCTTCTTCGTCTTCGAACTGGGCTCACTGCTCTGCGGCCTCGCGACGTCTTCCAAGATGTTGATTGTTGCTCGCGCAGTGGCGGGTCTCGGATCTGCTGGGCTGATGAATGGCTCACTCACTATTGTGTCGTCATCTGTTCCTCTTCATAAGTCGCCCTGTACGTCCCTCATTCCTATAAAACTTTGATCGTCAGCTAACGAGTAGCGCAGCTCTCATCGGAATGATGATGGGATGTAAATATTGCCCCCTCAAATGCTACGTTGGATCTCGACTAATCACACCGTCTAGTCTGTCAACTGGGTATTGTTTTGGGTCCTCTTCTCGGAGGCGCATTTACAGAGTACACAACTTGGAGATGGTGTATGTCTGCTCGATCCCGCGTCTGCCATGAATAACAAGGCTGACCTCTCCGTCTACTAGGTTTCTACGTCAACCTTCCCATCGGCGCATTAGTCGCCCTCCTCCTCATCTTCATTGACATTCCCGATCAAGCGGCCAAACCACCCATGAAAGAAGTATTCAACACGGTCATCCACAAACTCGACCTCATCGGCTTCGCTCTCTTCGCGCCAGCAGCCATCCAGCTCCTCCTCGCGCTCGAATACGGCCAAAATCAGTTTCCATGGAATAGCTCTCGGGTCATCGGACTTTTTTGCGGAGCGGGCGCCACCTTCATCCTCTTCTTGTTGTGGGAATATCGCCAAGGTGATAAAGCGATGATTCCGCTGTGGATGATTGCGAAGAGGAATGTCTGGTCGAGTTGTTTGGTGATCATGTCAATCTTTGCTATCACGCTGTGCACGTCGTACTATCTACCTGTTTACTTCCAGGCTGTGAAGAACGAGAGCCCGATGATGAGTGGTGTATACCTTCTTCCAAGCATTTTGTCTCAATTGGCGGCCGCTGTTTCTTCGGGGGTTCTCAGTAAGTCTTCGCTGGCTGCTCTCCTTCCATAACTCATGTACTAACGAAACATCCAGTTGGAAAAATGGGATATTATCTTCCGTGGTCTGTGGCTGGTGGAATGCTTTCATCCATTGGCAGTGGTCTCTTGTCGACATTGACCCCAACCACATCCACAGCCAAATGGGTCGGATATCAGATCCTCTCGGGAGCTGGCCGTGGCGCTGGTTTCCAGACTGTAAGCATCTCTCTCTCTCTCTTGCAATCGCATTTCACCAACGAACCTGCTAATCATCGATCCACTGTCCAGCCCATCATCGCAGTCCAAAACACCCTCCCCCCCAGCCAGATCTCAATCGCCATGTCAATCCTGATGTTCATCCAAACCCTCTCCGGCGCAGTCTTCCTCACCTTCGCAGACGTCATCTTCTCAACGGGCCTGAGGTCTCAGGTCCCACAGTACGCGCCCAAAGTCGATCCGCAAGTTATCATTGCCGCAGGTGCAACTGGTATCCGAAACGTGGTCTCGGGGCAAGATCTTCCCGCTGTCTTGAAGGCTTATGCGAAGAGTGTGGACCATGTGTTCTACCTGGCTGCTGCGCTGGGAGTTGTGGGGGTAGTGTTCTCGTTTGGAATGGGTTGGAAGGATATTCGGAAGAAGAAGCCTGCCTCTACCACTGAACAGGTTTAGGGATGGCGATGGGCATTGTTTTCGTCACTCCTCCACTCCTCGCTTGCTTTGAACTTTGATCGAATTTGGATTTTTCATAGAGCTATAGACATGATTAATGATAGAGGCGCTCACAGACTTGATGTTGATAGTGATAATAGCTGTTGCGATGGTCCCTTGCGTGCAGACCCGGACGTATTTGCACCTACTCCCAGTTCGTGAAGGGCATAAGGGTATATTCGACTACTCTGTGGCTGGCAAAGTCCCAAACTCGAAGAATTAGTTGATTGTCGAGTCCTTTACCTTCGCCCAAAGTCAATCTTGTTGGACAGATCTTCTCTCGGTGAAGTTTCCGCCACTGCGAAGATGAGATGGTGCGGCATAGATGTACAAGACCATCAAATCGCGAGATGTAACCTCACTGGTGCAAAATGTCGATTCTACAACCTACGACACTGAAAATCTACCGACCAAAAAAAGGTGTCATCACATCATCGTGTTTTTGTCCAGTAGATAATAGACGTCCAGATGCCATAGCACCACACCCGAGCAAACGGGTCTGGCACAGAGAGTTCGCTAACAGACACCGAGAACCTCAGAATACCACACACAGAATAAACCCGACTAGCCGTAGCGGTCGGATCACAATAGAATGATTTCCCGTAAATCCTCCGCAATCGCCCACCAGCGAAAATTCACTCATCAAGTAAACACCTGGAAACGTCCATCCCTCCAAGACCAAGAGCACGATCTAATCCAGTGTGAAAATCGGACTAGAGGCGCATTTACTGCTCAGTCTGGAAGTAGTTGAGGAGGACGGAGCGCTCCTGGCTGTCCTCACCCCAGTCCTTGACGACGACGCAAGAGCAGTTGACGACCTTGCGGGCGTTACCCTCACGGTCAAGGGTGCCTGTAGCAAGAACATATTAGCACAAATTCCTCGCACAAGCCAATATCACCAAGGGCAAATCGTTCGCAGGGTAGCTTACAGAGACCGACCCACTCGCCGAGCATCTTGCCATCGGGAACCTTGATCAGGGGGATCTTGTGCTCGGAGCACAGAGCGACAACGAGCTTCTTGTAGGCCTCCTCCTCGCAGCCCTCGTTGAGGACACACATGTGGGCCTCGCGGCGGTCGAGGGCCTTGGCAGCCTCACGCAGACCACGGGCAAGACCGTCGTGGATCAGGGAGATGCGGAGGACACCCTTCAGAGCGTCGAGGACGGACATCTGGCCGGAGCCAGCGTCGGCGGAAACCTCGACCTCATCGGCGGCGGCAACAGGGTTCTGGATCTCTTCTCCGTCCGACTGTACAAGATACTGTTAGCTTGTGTTTCCATCCGAGCTGGTGCGATGATAGTGTATATGCAGGCGACGAGTGAGGAATGGGATGAGTATCCCGAGGCACTATTGTGCTTCCCTCAGGAATTGAGACTCGGTTGCGACGGCGAGGTATCGTGGACACCATCCTCCGCTCACAGCGAATCTCAATTCCAAATCCTCAAGGCGTGTGTGCCATTGACAACTGATTGCCGGGAAAAAGGTGTAGGTTCGGAGCTCAGCGTACCATTTTGGTTTGCAGTTATGTTCGATAAATGTCGAATGCTCCTCGAAGAGTTAGATATGGATGATAGGATTTGGCGCTGGGAAAATTTTGGTGGGGATTTAGACTGTTTCGGCTGTGTGTGCCCTACGATTATGTCATCGTCACGTGAGCTCGACCTCGCATCCGCCAAGGAACGCCCACCCGTGCACACGACTACTTCTTCCATAGTCTGCATAGACTAATTGATCTGAGCACTTGATCTACTCTCCCAAATGGGCCTGGTAAACACCGCAACAATGGGGGTCCCGCCAGGTCCAGGTTAAAGCTACCATATGGAAAATAGATTCGTTACAGGAACGCAAGAGGTATCATAATCGTACAATCAGATTCCGCGCGTTGCATCACCCACTGGGGTTCTGCCGGTCGCACCAGCGCCGAAATAGCGAAAGACGCTGCAAAAAAGGGACATTGAGAAAGCGAGAACCTAGAAGTATGTACCGGGTCGAGGATAGCCAGGAACGTGGCCGTTGAGAGCTCCAATGCCGTTCATTCCCGTGGCGAATGAGCCAGTAGCGGAACCATTGGCCTGGTGAGAGGGGCCTGCCGAAGGCTCAGGATCAAGGTGCATGCTCACAAACTCGAGATCGAGGCCGTTCAGGTGAGGGATGTGGGGGACGAGGTCCATGAAGTCAGAGAGCTAGCGAAAGATGACGTTAGCAGGGGACATCTCCATGTAGAAAACAAGATACCACTTACTCTGATCCAGAAGACATGCTCCATCTCGAAATACTTGGGTCGCGTCTCGCAATCCAGCTGCATGACCTCTCCGAAAGATGCATTTTCGTACTTGGGATCGTCCGTGTGGACCAGCATCCGGCGGGTGCATCGCCAGAGGTTCATGCGTTGGGTTGCGGTTGCTTTGCGTTTCTCCCAGCTGGCATCTGTGTCCATAGTGTTAGTCCCTGCAGAACGAGATGAAAGATCTTTGTTGAGCTATTGACTTACATTGAGAGAGTTGCAGGTCGTTGGTAGCCAGCAGGGGTGCAACCAAGTAGTTCGGGATCCATTTCTCGTCCGCCACGTCACTAGCACAACCAGGATCGAGCTGTCGGGAAAGAACAGTGACCAGAGGCATGAATTTTTTCAGCCAGGAGTGGCTCCGCGCGCGAGGGTCATTGGAGCCAACAAAGTTGGCAGAGATACGCAAGCGACCAGGCAGGGCGTCGCGACGACGTTGCTCCTGAGCCTCCTGCTCGCGGCGCATCTTGATCACGCGAGCCCGCTCCTGTTCCAGACGCTTCTGGCGCTCATCTTCAGCTTGCTTGGCCCGGCGCTGCTCCATTTCTTTGCGCTTGCGTTCCTCTTCTTCGGCTTTCTCGCGCATAGCTATGGCAGCTCGCTCCGCCTCTTCCTTGGCCAACCGTACACGTTCAGCCTCTTCTTCACGGCGTTTCTCTTCGGCAATCCGCTCGTCTTCCACCTTCTTCGCTTCAGCTTGTCGACGCTTTTCTGCTTCTGCTTCTGCTTCCGCTCGTTTCTCGTCACTTGAGGCTTCGGGGATAGGGTTAGAAGTCGCTTCGGCGGATTCAGTCTTCACGTCTCCGTTCTTCTTGATCGAATCAGAATCGGTCGACTTCTGTGAAGACGGTTGGGAGGGTAGAGAGGAAGGTTCTGATTTGTGAGATGAGGGGTCGGGTTTCTTTGAGGTCTCGGTCAACTTGCGCGGGGCGGAATCAGTGCCTTGTGAGGCTTCTTCCTCTTTCGGCCGACGATTCTGGGCTTTGTCTCCATTGGTATCTTCTGTTTTCCGCAAGGACCCATTCGGCAAGTTTGATGCCTTCTCATCTGCAAGCACACGCCGCTTTTTCTTCCGCGCTTCTGGTGACAAGCGATCACTATCTCCATCCCGAGATCGAGATCTTTCTGGGGAAGTATCACTTCGAATGCGTTTGAGAGAGGATGTGGAATCAGGTAGATTATCACGAGACTTAAGAGCATCTTCACGGCCGGACAGAGAATCAGAGGAGATGAGGCTGGGTCGTCGATCGCCCTCCTGAGGGCGACGCCCAGCGATCAGGCGTCTCTTTCGAACCTCATCTGTTCGAGCGATCCCACTGGACTCGCTGCCTCTGCGTGCGGAAAGGGCAGCCTTGGGCTTCTTCGGCTCTGGTCGACTGGAATCATGATCAGAGCTGGCAAGCGCAGGGTCATGCGCATCTCGGCTATCTCGTGCATCGCGTGTGGGCTTTGAGCGGCCGCTGGCTGCGGCGGCTGTGGCCGAGGCCTTCTTCTCTTCCCGACGCTTCTCCTTCAAGGCATCCTGTTCTTTGGGGAAGCGCTGGCGGTTAGCGTTGGGACTGCTGTCGTCAAGCTTTTTCGTACGAGCCACGGGAGAAGAAGACTCGCGTCGAGAACCTCGTTTTTCTTCCTTATCCTTGCCTCGAGCACGGCGTGGCGACGAAAGATCCTTGCGTCCCTTGCCAGACGCCAGGTAGTTATCGTAGGCCTTCTTCAAGATGTCATATTCTTCCTCCCAGTTTTCGCCTTGACGAGCTCGAGAAAGCTCATAGTATGTCTTGTCTTCGAATAGTCGGCGGGTGGGATCAAAACCAGGCTGACCCAGAATGAGTTGAATGTTGTCCATATTACCTCGACCAATGGCAGCGAGCATTGGAGTGTTATAGCCCGGTTTATGGCCAGATCCTCGCAACGGGTTTGGATCCGCGTCTGCGTCGCCAATGGCGTACATGAGGGACAGGACATCAAAGTGGCCTCCCTTGGCAGCAGCAATCAAAGAGGCGTTGTCGGCCTTTTGCAGGATATTCAAAATGCTCACGACGCCCTGCTCGTCACCCTTGGCGGCAAACTCGCGCAAATTCTCAGAGGTCGGTTGTGTCCATAACAAATCATTGCGGGTTGCTTCGCTTCGACCTGTCTTGCGACGCCCTGTTGCGCCCGCCATCGGCGGTATCGGCGGTGGGCTGCGAGAGGGACTAGCTACTGATGCCCGCCGAGATCGCGACGGTTTGTCAGGCGCAGCCTGCTGCTCTTCAGATCGTCGGCCAGGGCGCGAATTTGCCTTAGCATCCGCCAGCAGCTTTCGAATCTCATCATACTCATCATCCTTGAGGTCCGTCGGTATTAAATCATAAGGTTCATCTCCAGAAGCATTCACAGTTCGAGGGTTAGCTCCTGCTTCAAGCAACAGTTTCACGACCTCAACATTCCCGTTTTCCACCGCATCGATCAAAGGAGTGTCCTTGTCAATATTTTTCGTGTTGATCTCGCAGCCCGCATCCAGCAGGAACTTGACAATCTGTTCCTCGCCGTTGAGCGACGCGACTTGCAAGGGTGTGTTGCCAGCATTATCGGGGACATTCAAGTCTTCAGGGCGTTCGTTATAGCGCAAGACTACATGTTCGTATTTCCTGTCTGCGCATGCACGCGCGAGAGGAGTGCGACCGCTCTTATCACGCAGTTTCTTGGGGCCCAGGTGCTTGGCGGCGGGCGATGCAGACGCGCCATTTCCAGAACCCAGCTTCCGCAAATGGGCACTGGGAAGCGGAGAGCTGCTTGCGGAGGAAGAGGTGGATTGTCGATCCTCGGAGGTTTGACGCTGGAACCCAGTCAGGAGAGGTGCGGGGGCCTTCTTCTTGGAGGGCAGGTGGGAGCCGGAGGAAGACCGTTGGTGAGAAGGTCGACCAGGGGACACGGAACGGGTACTCGCGGACGGGCGGGACAGACGAGCGTGATTGAGACGTTTGAGATCGCGCGGAGCATGCGCAGTCGAGTCGCGGCGTCGCTCTCGCTTTTCATCCACACTATCACTGAAACTGCGCTTCCGATAGTTACGCGTTCTCTCGGGTCCATCGTTGCTACTACCACTTTCGTTTTCCATCACATCCCCCGACACTGACGGAACATCATCAACTTTTTCCACTTTCACGACCGACGGGGGCGAGCCAGCTCTGTCCCGCGGGCTTCGTACCCGAGAGACACGCTCCCCTCCGTCACGGTCGACACGAGGTTTCTTCCGTTGTACCCCGTCGACCCCGTCGACTCCATCCACAGGTTGGCGGTTGGGATCATGCCTGATGTGTTTTCTTTTCTTTTCTGGCGACAGAGATTCCCGACCAGATTGAATGATCGTCTCAGCCTCCGAGTCCGCCTTGGGGCTCGGTGGCCCCTGCTCGTCATCCTCCTCATCCACCGGACGCGATCCAGCGCTCTCTCGTTGGGGTGAAGCGGGTGCTGCAGGAACAGCAGGTTTCGATGCAGTTACTGGTGAAGGACCTGAGGGTGCGGTAGGCGCAGCAGCCGGGTCCGCGATCTTGTCCTTCCGATCGGGAGACGCAGGCCGTCCCGATGGACGCGTGTTTGCGTCGCCATCCGTCTTCACCGCCGCGAGAGTGTTGTTGGGACCGACATCCAGGGTAGCGCGGAGCGAGACAGCCTCGACATCACTCATAGCGATAGCACTCGATGAGGGAGAATTCCGCTCGTCATTTTGGGAGGGACGCGACAGGCCTTGGCGACCAGACTTGGGACGACAACGCCAGCAGTGGGTGTGCAGGCGCTGATCACGGCCACGAAAGGAGGATGATCCAGCAATCCACGGGGTCCCGAGAATCAAGAATTCGCTAGTCGAGAGCTCAGAGGTAACGATACCCCAAACGAGTAATTATACTGGGTAGCACCGTGAGGCGAGTTGAAGGCGACCGGGGGAGGTGCTTTCGGTGGTGGTAGTGGCCACTACTGAGGATCGAAACACGGGACGGGGAACAATAGAGATCGGTATATATTTAGAGTGGTCGGTGGAGAGTTCGAGAGTCGAGGGAGGTGGTAAAGGATGGTTGGGTGGTAGTTGGGAAGGGAAGGAAGAGAGAAGGGAAGAGCGGAGGAAGAATGGAGTGTTCAAGAGGAGGAAGAGGAGAAGAAGTTGGGTGAGTGGAAGAAGAGACGGTCGGGGGGGCAGAATGGCAGATCGAGTGGGCGCGGTGAATCATCGTCCAGCTAATCTGCTTCTTTGGCTTTTTGGGGGGGAGGGAGGCTTGGGTTTAGTTAACTAGTTAGAGACAACTTAACTTAGTAGCTGGGGGGGAACAACTACTGTTCTAACTTCTTACCGTCCAGTCCATGTCTGGTATGGCAGTAGGGTAGTATGCAAAAAACTCAGAGGATTCATGAATTTAGGGGCAGTGAATTTCGAGGTCTGGCCGTGTACTCCGTATGATGGATGACTTGGGAGATGACTATCGAGGATTTCATCCGCACTCATTGACTCCTTCCCTCCATTTGTAACTTTCTCCCTCGTCTCGCACCTCTCTTTTTATCGTATGATTATTATTAGCCATCTCTCTCTCTCTCTCGCCTTCTTCTCTCTGCGACGGTGCGACCGTCCCTCGAGTCTCTTCTCATTCCGGAACGCAAACTCAGCAAAACTTGCAGGCTCCACTCGTGTGGCGATCGTCCTTGATGCGGCCACTCAGCGTCCGTCGCCCAAAAACTTGGTCGTATTCGGCTTTCCCCCTAAAACGCACTTGCAGTCTTGGACAGTCACACCAGCGCACTTGTGCTGGTGTGGCCTTTTTCTGCTAACCCGTCTTTGCCTAGCTTGGCCCTGGAACCTGCTGGGACGGATTGC
>JAXQJV010000642.1:0-15864 GCA_037042255.1 Penicillium sp. PG106-07D
ATCTCCGCAGGCTCGGCACCAAAAGTCAGGCGTAAGTGGAGATCTAGAAACTGGTGTAAGGTTCTCATAGGACATAATAGCCGGGCAATAGTGCGGAGATCTTCAAGGAATAAAACCACGAGGCACCCCGGCCTCGGGTTTGGCATCTCTCCCCCTCCTTTTGGGTGCTTCAAATCTCGACCTCGCCCTGGTCGATTCCCTTCTTGCCTGCCGCATCGCTGATGCGGTTAGGACTTGACGAGATCGTGCCTTCTTCACTGCGCCATGTCCGCCGCTGACGAGAGCGCCTACAAGGCTGCGATTCTGGCCGCGGTCCAGGACGACAGCCGCAGCAATGCCATTCTTATCGTTACCGCGGTCTTCCTCGGCATTTCTCTGACGAGTGTGCTTCTTCGATGCTTTGTACGAACCCGCGTGGTGCGCGCCTTTGGATGGGACGATATCATCATGCTACTCGCCATGGTAGGTTGTCCGCATGCGCATGTCTCCAGTGCGCAATGCACCATGTTCATGCGCCGGGGTCGAAATACGAATTCATCTGATCACCTTTGCATTTAGACATGGAACCTCGCCTTCGCCATCTGTGGAATCTTGGGCGCCAAGTTTGGCATGGGTCGGAAATTGCTCTACTTTGTTGAGTACCCGGACAATCTGGAGAAGGCGCTACTGGTATGTGCATTTCACATGGTCCAGATGCGAGACTGGAGATTCGAGTAGTTGGAGATCCGGAAGAGAAGTTAACGAATGCGATTGTGCTTCCAGTGCTGGTGGCTAGGACAAGTCTTCTACGTGATTACTTGCGTCCTCGCCAAAGTCTCAATTATCATCACCCTGTTGCGCATTACTGTCGATCGCCTGCACGCCTGGATTCTATACGCCGCCATCTCAGTAGCAACCGCGGTCGGGGTGGTTTTTTTCCTGTTCACCATCTTCCAGTGCAGTCCAGTCTCATACTTCTGGCGCCAAGGCTCACTCACCAGCCATGGGACCTGCATCAACAAGGACACGCTCATTGCGATCGCATACCTCTACAGTGTCGGTGCGGCCCTTACCGATCTGACCATTGGTCTTCTCCCAGCGGCGTTGATTTGGAACCTGCGCATGAACCAAAGGACCAAATCCGCCATTATTGGCATTCTCGGCATCGGTTGCATGTAAGTAAAGCTTTTATCTTGGCTTGTTTCCCCACGCCGACGTGCGTCTAGCGAGAGAAGCCAAACTAACCCACCTTCCACAGTGCAAGTGCCGCGGTCATTGTTCGCATTCCATACGTTCACCAGTACAAGTCTACTGAATTCTTATGTATGAGCTCCCCGTCCTGCTTTGTGAACCCCCGTCTAACCCACTCCCTCTGCAGATAACACCTACCAAATCTCCATCTGGTCCAACGTCGAAGCCGGCCTCGGCATCACGGCAGGCTGTCTCACAACACTCCGCCCACTCATCCGCTTCCTCCGCGACGGCTCCTCAGCTTCACGCAGCCGCAATCGCACCCCGGGGGCCGGATCATTTCCCTTATCCAGCAACGTGGCGCAGCCGGGATATCGATCGTCGCGCTCCAAGCACGACCGCGACGGCGCGCATCAACTCTGGACGGGCAGCGAGAATGACGAATATCACGGGGTGACGACGACGATTATGGGCAGCCAGCGGCCGAATCCGACCAGTAGCAGTGAGGAGGATTTGAATCCTCGTCCCGCGGGGTGGAAAGTCGAACGGTCCGTTCGGGTGTCTGTGCGCGATGATTCATGATTTGATCGATAGGGAATGGAGTATTCGATTAATCTGGCTTTCTTTAATGTATCACGATGTACCGAGTAATTAAGTACTCTCTTCGCGATACGACGGAGGACCCGGAGGATGTATGTACAATATAATCAGAGATACCACTCATGACGAACTGCAAGAACAATATCGTTCTTTACGCTTGATGCCTCTTGCCATTTAACTACATTTCCGTATGTCGTACTGAATCTCCAAGCATCAACCACGATTTCTCCCCACCCCGACCTTCTTGCTCCCACCATACCTACCTAGGCTTGGTTGTATGGCCTAGTATGTCTTTGATATAGGTCACTGTAGGTTCCAGTGTGCTTGAAGCTGTCGGCAGGCCTGACAGCACCGCCGCATAACAGCATATATTGGAGCTAGCTACATCGGGCAAATGAATTCATCACATCATCATCATCATCATCATCATCATACCTAGCATCCTTGTTCACGTAGCCTCTGCCTCCAAAGGAAAACTATTCCAGCCAGACCACCAGTCGCTGCCTCTGGGCATCTGTGGCCAGATATCATGGAGAAGGAGCGTCAGTCTTGCAGGGAGTATCGCAGGCCACAAGCTTTATTCGAATATATCATATTCTAAATCCCAAGAGCAAGTGACTTATCGGTGGCCGCATTTATGAAGGTATTCCGGAGAACAATCAGGTCGTCTCTGCTAAGGCCTCGCGGTGCTAGTTCTAGCCGAGCATCTAAATGAAGATCTAAAATAAGGCTATAGAGCATCGAGAGATTTCCGAGGGCTTTGTATAGCTCACACTCTGCTTAACTGCCTATTGACCTTTATAGCTGGAGATGTAGCTCCTCTAAGTTCGGGGACGATAAGAGATATATCAAGCCTAGGGTATTACTATAGAGCCTGACTGGATAGCTGTATAATAAGCCCCTTTAACGACGGGCTATGCCGTTCGACGATCCGAAGTAAGTTGTCAGCGCTGCGAAGAGTGTAGAGGCAAAGATTTTTCAAAGGTGAGAATACTCGTATAGCAGTAATTGAATCGTCGTGATCGGTCTTAAGATATATCTAGCGACGCCCTCTATGGTTTAGGTCGATGAAGAGTCGCTCTAATTTAGGAAAGAGCCTAGCTACTTTTACTGGATCTGCTAAATAGAAAATATATTTAAGGACGAGTGTTCGAAGATTTGATAGATCACTAGCAGCGGCTAGCTTAAAGAGGATGCTCTCACGTAGCCTAATAGTTACCGGAGATCGTAATAGATTCGAGCCGAGACGTTTATCTAGATAGATAAGTATTTATAAAGGCTTACTGCTTCTCCCTTAGCCGAGCGATGCTAAAGTGAGACAAATCGGCTGGGTCGTGGCCTATAAGTCGAGGTGTTTTAGCCCCAGGGCGTTAACGAGCAAAGGGCAGTATCTCGTCGAGGTCTTCACGTCTAGCTAATCGACTTTCGTTCTGGACCAGGTCTACAGCGAGATTGTGGTGATTCGGTAGCTTAAGAACATTAACATCGAATTCACAGTCGCTCCAATATCCGTGACGGTCGAGTTATTCTTTAGCTTGTCTACCCAGCACACTGTATGCAACAGCCTGTCGCGAGATGATCTTCACCTTGTAATTCGGATGATGAAGGGATATAGCTCGCTCCAACCCACTTGTGAACTCGTTACCTTATGCGTGTAAAAGTCTAGATATTCTAGGCGATGCAGACGAGCAATAAGCGACACGATCGGTGCCGAATTCTTATCCCTGTGGAGCCCACCGCAGCCATTGAACAAGACCCACAAGCCCGGAATCGGATTGGGAATGGTTAGCCAACTTGATATATATTCCAAGAAATTATATCTCGCGACCGGCTCTTGGTCAATCAGTTCCGGATAGGCCGACCGTGGACGAGGCTGTATTAATTTGGATGCTGTATTCCCATCGGAATATGGTACAGGTAGAGAACTTACAGTACTTGGGCGGGGGGTTCCATGCGGCCATGCTTAGTGTAAAATAGAGGTTGATGTGAATTTGTGGCCACAACGGTGTAACCTAAACTAGGGAGCCGGAGCTATCATTTCAGCGACCGTCGGTGAGACTTCCAACTGAGACACCTGTTGAATTTTGTTTCCGCCAACTACTACACGGTTGCCCGTGAGTAAAGAGTTGAGGGCTTGACATTCAGAAGAGGGTTGTGAACATAGAGCGGAACCCACAACAATGCCGTTACCTACAATCAGACCAGTACGTGGCTAGCAGGAGGAGTGTCTCTCAGGACGTTGCTAATGCCGCCAGAAACCCGATAACTTATGGCGTGTGAGCTTACTAAGTGCCCCGTGGAGATTTTGTACTTGATGTTGGAGTTACTATTCCCGGCCGACTTGCGCGAACTGTGTCTTGTGAACCGACGGTTTCGCGCGATAGCCGAGCCACTGCTCTACGCAAAGATTCAGTGGTCTTGGAAGATCCTTGAAGAGTCTCCCCCGATAGTCCAATTTTTACGCACCATCACACAGAGGCCTCGCCTGGGCGCACATGTCCTCGAGATCCGACTGGAGGGCTGGTCTATCGCGCGGGCTGCAAATCCTAGATGTGCCTACAAATCATCCATTCCATGGATTCCAGTCTCGGGGCCTGCGTTAGACGGAGGATTGGAATTTATTGAGAGGACTAGGGTCCCTTATCGCGACACTTGGCAAGACCAATTGCGTAAAGGGGTCACCGACGCTGTCGTTGCACTGCTCCTAGCACAACTTCCAAATCTCAGGTCGCTGGTCCTTTGCCCTGTCTTAACACAACGGAGTGAACTGATCGGTATGATGCTCCGCTCGGCTATTTGTGAGCCGGGGGGCCATAGGTTACCGGACTTTTCCTATCTTAGAGATGCGTCGATTCTGTCTCAAGATGGATGGGATGACGTACTGCGAGACGAAAACGTCCAGAAAACGCCCGATTTTCTGCCACTTTTTTACCTGCCGAGAATTGAAAGTATGTCAATCGCAGTACGGAGCTCACTCGCATTTAAATGGCCGACAGCACATCTACCTAGCTCATCAACGCTCAAATCGCTTCAGTTGCAGTGTATTCGGGAAGTACACCTCATCGATATACTCAAAGTCTCACCAAACCTAGAGAAACTGAGTTTGGAATGGTTTCATGATAATGAGTTTAGCGACGATTTTGATAAACCTACCATTGGCCTGGATCAGATCGCTACCGCATTATCTTATGCTCCACCTACTTTAACAGAGATCAATATTTCAGCCGACTGTCATACGGATATGTACGTATATCCTGGCCTCGCCATCAAGGGATCACTCCACAACCTTTCCTATTTACACGGCGTCAAATCACTCCAAATTCCACTGGTCTTTCTGGTTGGCTTCTCCCAAGACACTACAAAACCATTGCAGGATAAAGTACCAAGAAATATCGAGCATTTAACACTGAGCTACGACTTATCGTGTTTCGATAATACCCTATCAGATCAATATCCCGAATGGGAGTGGGAGGATTTGGCTGTTCTCAGATTACTCCAATCATGGCTAGGAGATTGGAAGTCATGGACTCCGTTTTTGCGCGGGATTCATTTGATAATCGAAGATGTTCACGGAATTATGGGGATATGGGACTCGACCTTGATGCGCCAGCTCACTGACTTGGGTATTCAGACTGGAATTCAACTTGAAGTCTCGGAACGTGAGATGGATTGGTCTATCGTGCCTCGTAATCCGAATTGAGGATACGGCGCATAATGCCTATTATCAGTTATGAGCAAGACTAGGTAGAAACTAATGAGAGAAGTGCGTCGAAACCGTTTGTATATAATATTTTCCGGCTCCTGATAAATCACATTCTTAACAGACTAGACCGTAGTACATGACTTATTCCCTTCTTTCCCTCACACCGATCATATCCCAAAGTCTACTCAAGCCATGACAGTATCTAGATTTGTCAGTTGTCTACTATTTGATAGGACTTCCGCATACTTGGATTTAGCCAACGGTATCCAGTCCTCCCGCCAGAGTTTTCAAATCATAGGTCTCTAACGCAGTGTTTATATCCATTACGGTCAAACCCTCTTGCGACACAAACAAGTTGCACCCCCACTTGACCTATCATCCATGTCAGCATGTTGAAATCTTTCATCAACCGTATGGTAGCCAATTTATACTCACGTCTTGGTGCACGGAGAAATTACTGGATTCCACCAGACTGGTAGGAGGTATTCGGTACATCATGTCATATCAAGTCGAGCGAACGTTGGTACTATCCATATTACGACGCTTCTAAGCAACACAAGAACCACTATAATGATTTGCGCCCGAGCAGTAAGCGCTGGAGTTCCCGCAATATCTACTGACAGAACAACGATCGCCGTACATAGACCCTGGACATGTCATGTTGCCGATAAAATTCGGACCACACTCGCCATTAGTGGATGTATACCCCAACGTTAAACACGCCCCTGAGTAGCAGTTAGGGGGGGCTGCAGTAGTCGTTCGTGCTGGCCGCAGTATCAACTTTTTGAGCAACAACTGCCAAACTGTGACCCAGTGCATGTTTTGTTCTCAGCAAAGAGGGGTCCACATTCACCGTCCGTTGAAGGGCCTCCATTAACAGTGGCACTGTTCCCAACGTAACAATTTCCTGCGCCACAGGAACCGGTTCCATTCCCACAGTATCCGTAAACTAATAACATAACAGGACCAGTTAGTCTCGGTCAATGTCCAGGTTACGTTTTATCATAGGCACAAATGTTCTCATTGATGCAGGAATAGATATGGGAATGCACTCACTGCTGTAGCAGTCGCCAAGTTCAGAGCCTGGATAGGTCATGTAGCCATTATCGTGTCTACAGAGCCTATTAGTGTTGACTGTGCCATTCGCCGCCGAGCCACAATCATTCGTACATTGACCTGTCGATGAACAACAACTAGTAGAAAGCATTTATTTTAACGTGTTATTCCATTATGAACATGATAGAAAGAAAAAAAAGAAAACAGGCACTGACTTTCCAAATCCACTCCCGGTACACTCCACAAACCCATCGGTAGATACCGTAGGTGTAGAGACTGGTGCAACGCAGATATCGTAATTGAGCCAAAGATTGGAGCAATTCTTGTTAAGATAGCTGTTCAGCAACTGAAGCTGGGTAAAGTTTATTCCGAATCGAAGGTCAACCGTAGCGCAGTCATCCCCCGAAACTAGCTGATAGTATATATGTGTACTTCATGTATAATGTGATATTGAAAGACCCCTTTCGAAGAATTGTAAAATCGGGCATCGTCGCCAGAATCATGCTTCAGGATAAACTCCGCAATCGGTCTCTTAACGTCAGTATCAAGAAATTGAAGTAACCAATTTTCAGAGACATCGTCCGATTTCTCCCATGCAACGTCGTAAGGCATCCGGGGCTCCATATTTTCAGCTTTGTTGGCCTTTTCTCAAGGCGGGGCGATTGGTTGGGGACAGGGAACTGGAGGTCGTCACTGAAGTGGGTATCATAGTATGTCCAGTGAGATCCCTCGATCTGGTCGGGTCGAGAGGAACGCTCCTCTAAATAGAGAGCGAGTCTCGCAGTCCATCTAAAATTTAGAAAAAAAAAGAGACCCGGGATACCGATAGGCCATGAGAAATCAGGAGAATCGCGTTGAAGAGGAAAAGAGGTAAACAATCGTGCCAAGCAACTTACAGCCACGGGACTTTATCCCATAACAATCACCCATCCCACCAATCAGAAATTCGCAATGGGGAAACTTGAAACGTCTATGGAAGAGGGTCTGATGGGTCTTTCCCGGTGGAGAAACATGACGGTAGTTGCCGACCGAACCATTATCTTAAAGACGTCAGGAAACACTGTCGAGGGCCCGAGAAAGAGATGCCTATCACTGGGGTTTCTCATTGTTATTACTACGTAGGAGACTAGCCGCTTCCCCACCGAGCGTTCGACCAGAGAACACACAATTTCATTGGCTCATCTTTCACATTAAGTATAAATTCAACGACAGGCTAGAAGGTGAGTCAAGCAGAAGTACGAACAGATCCGCTTCCTCAACTCATGACAGAATGATCTAGTTCTACCGCCGTTTCACTCCTTCACCTCCTGGGTTGTCTCATTGCGCACGAGGCCCTCCTGCGACAGGGACGCACCGACAGCATACGCATCCACGTGGGTAGAAGCGAACTTGCGCGCGGGGACCTTGGTCGCAAAAAGGATGTCTAGCTCGGCGTAGGTACGACCCTTAGGCTCCGGCAGCCTGAAGAACGCCCAGATGAAAGCAATCAGGGCAGTGGCACCCCAGAAGAATCCTGTCTTGCCAGATTCGTTCCAGGCGGTAGGGTTCATGAAGTACGGCTCCAGCACCTGCGAGATAATGTTGACCATTTGGTACGCCGTGCGCGCGAGGCAAACGGTCAAGGGGCGCAGCCTCACCGAGGAAATTTCCGACACGATAGCATACGCAATAGGGCCGATGGTTAGCGAGTAGGTAAATAGCCAGAGGAAGCATAGAGCGGCTTGTGCCCACATCGCACCAGTGGTGCGCGAGGCCGCGTTGATGATGCCAATAAGGAACAGGAGGGTACAGAGGATACCCTGGCCCCAGACATACAGGGTGCGCCGACCGAAGTAGGAGATCAGCCACCACGACAGGGCGGTTCCGACAAGGGCAACTCCGGTACAGCCCACGCCTAGCTGGAACGCCTTGCTGCTATGCATACCGGCTTGTTCGAAGAAGTAAGTGGGAGAATAAGCGAACGTGCTACCAGAGAGAATCTGGCCGAAAAAGGCAACGCAGCAAATTTCGGTACGGCGCAAATCAACGCCCTTGAAACACTCCCAGTACGATGTGCCTGCCTCAATCTCAGCCTCGATTTTGGTTGTGTGAACCATCATAGCCAACTGGCCGTTGATTTGATCCTCGGTCTTGCTTCCTCCGAGTCGACGGATACTGCGCTTAGCATCCTCAATTCGATCAGTCCGCACTAGGTACCAGGGGCTTTCCGGAGCTAGCCAGCAAACGATCATCAAGGGCACGGGCCAGATCCACTGCAGAGCAAAAGGGATACGATATCCCCATTGGTCGGCCCGACTCTGCAGTCCGTAGAGCACGCCAGATGCGATGAGCTGACCGATGGCCCAGCACATATTAACATAAACCGTGAGGTAGCCACGCAGGTTGGTCGGACAGACCTCCGAGGCGTAGGCAGGACCGACCGTCGCAAACACACCCCAGGACAGTCCGCAGAGAATCTGACCGACGAGCAAGACGGCCGCGGAGTTAGCAAAGAAGACGACAAAGATAAATGCGGTCAAGAATCCTAGCGCGACGATCATAACAGGGCGATATCCGAACTTGCTAGCAAGGTAGCCATTCAAGAGACCGCCTGGTGAGTATAGTTAGCATGCAAGGCATCTAATGCGTAACAACCTTATCCAATACCACTCACCAAAGATAGCACCAACGGTACTGCCCATATTCAACCCCGTTTGCCAGGGGGCCGAGACCTGCCACCCTATATTCCCGCCATAGTCCTGGCCATACTTCTCGTTGAATGTGCGATAAGCGAAGAAGTTACCCATAAGGATAGTATCGTATCCCTCCATGATAATTGACATGGAAATCAAGACGGACCATGCCACAGCCTTGCGGTTGTCTCGCAGAGCCTGCCAGAGCGTTTGGGCATGTTCCTCATCGGTGGCCTGCTTTGCTTCGATAACCGCACCGACACCCAAGGTATCCTCCACATGGTGGGCGGCCGTCTTCTCCAGAGCCAGCTCAGTCTGGGTCGCCATGCTGAGAGCTGGTGACCATACAATCCCGTCGTCTCGTGGTCCCGTGAAATTGGGGGTATCGTGGTCCCGTTATACTCCTCGCAAATACCCGATGAACAGGGACCCGATCCCAGTCTTATAGGAATGCACCTCCTCCGGGGATCTTCTCCTCTCGGCCATCTGCACGTGCCAAGTTGGAGGATCCGGGGAATTGTGGAGAGAGCTGAAGAACCAACCACCAGCAAGCTTGGGTCGCATTCAGGCTAATTTGTAATGGAGGAGCAAGAGCAGGCAACCGGTCGTAAGAGGTAGACATCTCATCTCGGCCCAGCCAGAAGTGTGAACGATGAGCCAGGAATCATATTTTCGCACCTATCATCGGATCAAAACTCATGATCCTAGGCAGATTAGATCGACTGATAGGGTGATTAGCTCCGAATTGAGTAGTGGGGGGCCAGGAATTCACCCGAGACTGGCGGGATGGAGGCAGCCATCCTGCTTTTCTGGGGGATGTGAGGGAGCAGAATCAGGTGATGATTGGACTCGCGTGGAATGGCTGAGCGCCTCCCGGCCTCCCCACTGACCTCCTGCTAACCTTTTCTGCATGTCTATCACGCTATTCCTCATGCGAAACGGTCCCTCCCCCGACCCATCATCAGAAGATCCCGAATGGCGCCAACGATCGGGTGAAGAGAGACCGGAGAATTGACTCTGGCGGGCCCCAGTCGCGCTTGCAAAGGGACCGCCATTACTTCTCTGTATCCGAATTGTCCGATTCTGACTCGCCGTCTCTATCGGTTCGGTCTGGCGCTTTGTCCTTGACCGATAGAGTGTCAGCTTCTATATGAAGGCGCTGTCGAGCTCGTAGTGCGTGGCTGTCGGGTCTTTCGGCTTTTTTTTTTACCCGACCGAGGGAGCATGGCTTCATTCACGCCAAATCTGCTGGGCATTTTACAGTTGGCCCGCGCAACCTTGCGAGGATTGGAGTGAACGGAGATGGAATTGACATTTCGCCACGCGAAGTACTGAAGGGGAGAGCCTACAGGCTACAGCGATGCCAGACTAAGTTGGCACGCGACGCAATCAGTGCACTGCATACCACAATAATGAACCATGTTGTTGGATATTCCATTTTGGGAATTCCTCTTCTTTCATCTTCTTCATGTTCAGCTTACACGCCAACCTTAAAAATCTGATACTTGACGATCTGCTCGCCATCCTTCAAGCAGCATCACCCACGGCCTACAATCATCGTGGATTCCATCCACTTGAACCGAGGGGCTGAATGCAATATCAGTCATGCTACGACATCCTCTGGGTAGGAGAGGGTGCACACGTCATAATGGGAAGTGCATTTTCCACATACAGCTGGTTTCGAACACAGGTAGCACCCACCAGTGATGATCACCAAACTCTGTGAATCTTGCAGCTGGACCGCGCCCCATGAACTGCTGTGCCTTCTCGTCGATCATCATCAAATAACCGGTGTACTACACTGACACGCTCGACCCATCCGAGAGCTTGGCCTGGGCTCGCACATCGATTTGAGCCACGTTCGTCGTGGGGTCGACCTATTTCAAGTTGACCCGCAACTATTTCGAATCTTCCCAGCTCCGAAGTATTCATGATAGTCACAAAATTCCTTTAAAAGGGTCATTGTGGACTTTTTCAGGTGACTTCGATGTCATGGAGAGAAAGAAAGCGTTGTTTCAAGTAAATAGATAGGAAATTTTGTTTTCATCCCACCTTCCATTGAGACCATTCTTGCTAGTTTAATCTGGATATTCCAAATATTCTTCCCCAGCATAAACAAAATCCGAACATTCCTCCTCGGGGCACTCAGAATCGATATCTTTTGCAACAGGATACTCTCAATCATCAAACTCAAAGAGCTTTTCATCGCCTTCAATCCATAAGAAGGCACCGCAGAGTGACTGGTCCGGTGCGAGATATCCATGCTCTTTCATTTGGGCAGTGAGAGCTTCTTCGAACTGAAGCTTTGCTTCTCCTGGTCTGCGGTACTGATCACGCAATTCATTATTCAATTTTTTTCTTATAGACACCAACTTATCCACACGACGTTGCTTCGCGTCAATAATATCCTTGCACTCGACTGGGGTGCTTCGATGGTATAGCACCAAATCCCTGTCACGAATGTCCTTGAGCTCGTCTGAGAGGGTTATGCTTAGCACCAAGTTCACGTCACGAGTGAACCAGGAGCTTCCTCGGCGCTCTTGCCACATATGCTTCCTGAATTCTTCCAAATGGTGAAATTTAGACGATTTGCACTCGGGAACTGGACATTCGATTCCGCTGCTGTCCGAATACCGCGCATATGTTTCCAATCTTAGCCTGACTCTGGCTCTCATTTCACGCCACGTGATAGCTTTAAGCCATTCACTTGCTAGAAAGCTATTCAGCAAGCCGCGTGTGACTTTCTTTGGCGGAAGCGTGACTCGCATAGGTGTCCAAGTATCTTCGATGAGGTTTCAGCTACGATCTTTCACCTGCCAAAGTCTGTACCATTCGCCTAGCTCTTCCTCGTCGTCCTCACGATGGAACCTCAAGGCCATAAAGGGAGTGATATTTGGTGGTGCAAACTCCACTAGTTCGGAAGGGTACCGGAACGGATCAGGATCTGTATGACCTCGCCGTTCTCCTAGGGGATGGCTGGTCAGAACTACACTACGCGCCGAGGGAAAGAGTTCTTCTATTCTATCCCAGACTTCACGTCCTCTGATCACCATCAAATAAGGGTCAGCGAGGGAAACAGGAATTTCCACTTGCGTGAGGCGCGATGCGAAATCATGGCAGTGGTAGACCGGGGACTCTTTGAAGTCAAATATTTGCCAGGAATTATGAGGATGATACCAGATATCATCCCTAGGCCGCCAGAATAAGTTCAAGCATTCGGATCTAGTGTAAGATGATGCATGCATGAGATGAAAAAGCGTTGGCGCGTCGCAAGATTGAAAAATTAACCGGTGAATTTCCGTTGGCAAGTCCATAAACGAGAGAATCTCTGGGGGGATGTAAAGAGTCCAGGGGCCACAAAAAAACTAAATGGAGTAAGTGGCGATGAGCCCCATTCCATGCACAGTTGAAGATCCGTCATGGCCCGCGGTAACAGGCGGCGGGGTCTGGTTTCTCTGTGCAACTGGGGCATCGGCGGAGGGGTTGAGGATGACATTGAGGATGGACGGAGCCGCGGTAATGAGGGCGATACGAGTATACGATCATCACGAGAAAGCACGGGTGGTGTTGGGACTTCATGTTTATATACAGGTTGGGATCCCAAGGCACGGGAATCCGGTGTGGGGAGTGCTGGAAGCTCATTTCCAGCCGCCGAGAGAAAGTCCAGGGGAAGCGACATGATACAGAATGAGATTGGACCGGCTAGGTAAAAAGAGAGACTTGAAATCGCATGAAAAATTTCTAATTTTGTACTATCCCGCGCCCATGCGTAGGCAGTGTTGGTGAGTGTTGGTGATGGGGCGGAATTTAGAACTTGGAGGGGCTGACAGCGATGGGGGGGGGGAGAAAAACAGAAAAAAATACCGTGAGTAGTGATAGGGCCAATCGCTCATCTCCACCTGCATTGATCCTTGTCTTAGAAGAAGATCGGAAGATATGGGAATACTACTAGCCGCTGGCGTTGCCATTCGCCATTCACCATGCACCATTCACGAGTGTCTGCCTTATGTGTCCGTTCGCTTTCTTTGAGTATGTTCGTGTAGTTGAACCCTTTCTTTGATTTGTCTTCCTTTTCTTCTCTTTCTCTGTTCAGTCTTGATCCATACCCTCATTGAATGGTACAATATGTTTGATCCAGGATCTTTCTCTCGACCCGGAATAGGTACCAATGGTTGACGCTGTTGGGATCCTCAATTCAAGACCCGCGGGGGGATGTCTCAACTGGTCCAAATGCCAGGGGCGGTTCGAGTGTATCTGGGGCCAGCAGAGGTTCCCAGGGTACAACCATTTCGGTACCTAGGTAGACATGCCTGTAGATGGAAGAAGTCGAGGATATGGCATCGCCGACTATATAAGCCGCGGCTTGTTGCCCGAGCCGTTGATCGTTGTTCATTCCATTGATCATCAGCAGAACAAGACTTTATCCAACCCTTCCATTTACTGACCTGACAGCAGTCACGGCCGGAAACTCAATCGCCTTCCCCTTCCCGGCCCTGGCCATGATTCCTATCGTCCCAGATATGTTTCACGGCCAATCGGCAGCCTCCACCACTGTCCGTGTAGCCGCTAGCCTGTCAATGCCCGGAGATCACTCCGCCAGCACTGGCGGCAACACGCCAGGTAGCCACTAGATATCAGGTTACCCTGTAAGGTAGTCAAGTGACTCAAGTTATAAAGGTATCCCGCCTACCCGAGTTACAATACTAGGTTTTCCTTTATGCAATGTCTCTAAAATCTTTGCCTTATGTTCCCTCTTATGATAACACCTATAATACATTATAGGCTCATCTATAGACCCGTTACCATATATAGGTAGGAAGCTTTAAAGCCTTTCTCCTCGGATATAGATCTAAGGAGTAAGGATATCGACCTCATTACGCACCTTCTCATCGGGAAACAACGTAGCACCGGGTTTAGGAAATCGAATGATTACAGAAGTTACAGAACCGCCGTCCTTAAACTTTATTCTGAAGGAAACATTAAACGCCCTAGCTTTTGGATCACATAGCTCAATAGGCACTGCTCTTCGATATTTCAGGATAAATTCACCAATAGCTATCAAATTCTCTTTCTTAAATACTTCGTGTACCTAGGCGTCTTAGATGGCCTCACTCCGTTCCCACTCGATATCGTCGAAGTATATACGAGTCCGTATGTCTAAAACTATAGGTGGAGTGGACAAGAAAGCTAACACACCAGATGCTTGATAATTGAAGAGGACGACGCGATCACGCGGCGCTCTTAAAAGGGGGTAAGCACTGAACGTTTCAACATACCGGACTTTAGGCTTTCCGTTGGACGTGTTGAGGCGGCTCTACTTCTCTAACATAACAACTAATGAGAATAAGTAACTATATAGTTAAACGCTAGTAAGCCTATGGAGAGTTTTTGTCAGCTCCCCGCCTATCCAGGTTTGACTGTAGCCTATTCCCCGCACGCTCCCGTTCTGCCACCGCCTTGCACGTTATTTGGCATTGCCAAATCATTCCACCTAGGAATTCTCGGTCATCCCATATACAAACCGTTCATAGACACAGCAAAAGTGTGTAAATCTTGAGTCCATTAGGGATACTTACTTCCTAATGGCCTTTTGATGGAGATTTCTTCCATCGGCTGTTGCCGTGTTTGCTGTCAGGACCAGCAGGATCTTTCCTTTCTCTCCTTTTGCAGGATCTTTCCCTGTGGGATTTGCCTTTTGCGGCCTTTATAGGCCTTCTGTGTTGTTGCTTCTTTTCTTTCCCTCTGCCATCTCGCTCAATAGCTTCGCTCAATGTCAGAGATTTGCCTGTCTTCCTTTGCGTAGATTTCTCCCTCACATCAATTTGGATGTCTAAAAACTACAGTTAAGACTCATTTGGTTGAAAACCCACGGTATCCATTTTTGAAAACATCTACTGCCGAATCAATCTTGCACGCTGTTACTGAGCACTCTTAGCAGTACCCAGAGTACCACTAAGCCTAGATTGGAAGTTAGTTTTATATAATCAATTTGGGACGGGACGGCCGTAACTACCACCCAAAAAAAGGGGTTCCGTGATCAAGGCCTGTTGGATATAAATAACACTCTCCTGTTCTCGGAGAATTCCCAATTGTGCTTCATGAACAGCCATGAACAAATCTATATACACAGATCCTGAGCTGCAAACTCTGACCGAAAGGTGTCAGAAATACCAAGGGACAGCCAAGATAAACATCAGTCAGATCACCCTCCATCCGTCTGTCTCGCAACATATAAGTGAGAAGAACGTGGAGAGACTTTGTGGAATATTTGACAAAGAAGGTTGTCGAAGACTCGATATTGACAACCACATGAGTGCGGTTGTGTCAACACAGCATCTCCACGAGGCTCTTCAAGCAGCAGGAGTAACCACCGCTGGCCTGCTGACATCACCGATCAACCGAGTCGCTTTCCAGAATATTTGTCGAAACATGGAGCGGTAACTTACCGCTAGGACGGAAGTTATGCTGTGGGATCCGCCTTCCTTTATGTCTTGTATACTCTGGTATTCTTGGCATTACGGCTCTCATAACACCGTCTTAGTCATCTGGGGGTTACTTCAACCTGCTCCATGACATTCGTTCTTTAATCAATCAATCAACCTTTGCATCCAAGATTGGTTCCTCTTGACCTCAACCACGATCTCATTCGCCTACTAGGATTAC
>JAXQJV010000643.1:0-15900 GCA_037042255.1 Penicillium sp. PG106-07D
GATAATCTTATATCCTAATTTTTCTATAGTCATTTTTATTTGTGCTATTTTAACTTTTGATGAATCATACTCTATAGATGACGAGGCTGAGTACCCATCCTTCGCGGACCACCCTCGAAACCACTCCTGCAGACGAAGACGGCTCTGTCTATGGTTCAGTTGAACAGAGCACGTCTCCGAATGAAGTCAACCGTGTGACCAGCCGTGTTCCGAGCGCCCCCGGTGTGGAAGGTGAGGATGACGATTACGAGGACTACGCTTCTAGCCATGAGGATGCGCCGAATGAGGACAAGGATGCGCTCAACATCACCGCGCAGTCAGCCAAGCTTCAATTGGATTTGCTGGCTACTGTCGCCGCGTCTCTGCAGGCTGAACGGGCCAAGAACCCTAAAATGTCAATTTCCGACCCGGGAGTTGAGCAGGCACTCGGTGCTTACGAAGCTGCCGTCAGCAGCCTCAAGGGCCTAGTGCAGAGTCTTCTCAAGATCTCGCGGGATCGCGATTCCTACTGGCAGTACCGGTTGAACCGGGAGGAGTATCTCCGGCAGATGTGGGAAGAGAGCATGGCCCGCGTCGCTCAAGAGCACGAGGAGTTACAGTCCAGAATGGGCGAGTCCGAGGAGAAGCGCAAGCGGACCAAGAGAGCCCTGAAGGAGGCTTTGGAAAACGCCACAGCGAGCAGCTTGTCGAGGAGTGGCCCGCCTTCTCGAATGCTGATGGAAGGTTCCGCGACTCTGGAGTCCAGCCAGCCTCAGATTCGGGAGGAGTTGGAGGACGTCGCCGGAGATGATCAGACCAGCCAGGCACCCATCAAGCCTACTCTCAACCGTAGGCCGTCGGTTCTGTCACAGATCAGTAGCCTTTATGATTCCGAGTCGGACGGAGATGAGTTCTTTGATGCTATTGATGCGGGCGAGATTGAGGTCGAGGAGTTCAAGGAGAGCAAGGAGGTGGAGGAGCCGCAGGATGAGAGTGCCCAGGCTCGCGCGAATAAGCTTGCTGTGGTCAAGTCTTCTTTCAAGGGCTATGAAGAGCCTGTACGCCAGCGTTTAAAGATGGATAATGATGATCGGCCAAAGATTTCTCTCTGGGTGAGTATCTCCAGATACCTTGACCTGGGTCGTTGGGATCGTCTGCTAACTTGAGCTTTCTTCAGGGTATTTTGAAATCCATGATTGGAAAGGATATGACCAAGATGACGCTGCCGGTGTCTTTCAACGAGCCTACCTCGTTGCTGCAGCGTGTCGCGGAGGATTTGGAGTATACTGATCTCCTTGACATCGCTGCAGACCGGTCTGACTCGATGGAACGTCTGGTCTATGTTGCCTCGTATGCTGCTAGTGAGTATGCTTCGACTATCGGGCGTGTGGCGAAGCCGTTCAACCCTCTGCTTGGTGAGACTTTTGAGTATGTGCGGCCCGACAAGGGCTACCGGTTCTTTGTGGAGCAGGTTAGCCACCACCCGCCAATTGGTGCCGCGTGGGCTGAGTCGCCCAAGTGGGATTACTGGGTAAGTCACCTTGAAGAAAGATGTATACGAATTTTTATTCTGGATATGGCTGACAATGTCATAGGGCGAGTCCTCTCTCAAGTCCAAGTTCTATGGAAAGTCCTTCGATATCAACCTCCTTGGTACCTGGTTCCTTAAGTTGCGCCCTATTACCGGCGGAGAGGAGCTGTACACCTGGAAGAAGGTTACCTCTTCTGTAATCGGCATCATCACCGGAAACCCCACGGTCGACAACTACGGTTTGATGGAGATCAAGAACTGGACCACCGGCGAAATCTGCTACCTCGATTTCAAGCCTCGCGGCTGGAAGGCCTCGTCCGCTTACCAAGTCTCTGGCAAGGTTGTCGACCGCAACGGCTCACCCCAGTGGACCATCGGCGGTCGCTGGAACGATAAGATCTACGCCCGCCACACCCCCGGCTTCGAGGCCCCCGTCTCCGGCCAAGATCCCGAATCAGCCAAGACATTCCTAGTCTGGCAGGCTCATCCCCGTCCGACCGGCATACCATTCAATCTGACCCCCTTTGTCATCACCCTGAACGCTTTGCCCGAGGGATTGCGCGAGCACCTGCCTCCCACCGATACCCGCCTGCGTCCCGACCAGCGTGCCATGGAAGACGGGGAGTACGACCTCGCCGCCACCGAGAAGCATCGCGTCGAGGAGAAGCAGCGCGCCAAGAGGCGAGAGCGCGAGGCCAGTGGCGAACTGTATAAGCCGCAGTGGTTCGTCCGTGATCGATGCCCCGTCACTGGCGAGGAGTTCTGGGCTCATAATGGCAAGTACTGGGCTAGCAGGGAGGCTGGGGATTGGAGCAGGTCGGAGGATATTTTCTAACCTGAATCGTTGATTCGGAGGTTCCTTATTCTCTAGCTGCAGCTGCGTTCCCCCTGAAGATTCTTGTCTTGCGACTTATACCTCGACCTGTATTTTGTTGTAATTCTTTTTGTGGGTTCTTTTTCGAAGAAGTTTGACTTCCCTTGTATAAGATTATTTTCTTCTTGGTAGCGTTTGAATACATACACGACGCGATGGGCTCTTGTCGATAATGTGCTTTCGCAAATAGATTTGTGCTACGAAGTCTGCTGTTATATAGAGAGTCAGAAAGGTTAGTCCTCTATGTATTCTCGATTGTGTTGTCCCATGTCCATTTACTCAAGTCCATCATGCAACCTCCGCAGCTTAGTCACGTGGCAGAGACACTCCGCTGAAAAACGGCCAGACCAGCCCGCAAGCTTCACCTTCACCACCAAAATCAACAATGGCAGGAGGATACACCTGTGCTCAATGCCTTCAGGTGCTCCGGCAGGGAGTGCGTGCTACCGGTTCCCCAGCTCGTCTGCAGAGCCTCGCCCATTCCCGCCGGCGATGTGCCGTCTCCCCAACGTGGACTCGCAGCTTCGGCTCCGAGCGCAACAGCAACCGCCCTCTGGGCCTCAAAGCTGCAGACCAGAGTAACGGCGCGTCTGCCAAATCCGCCCAGCCTTCAAAGGCACCCGCTTCGACATCAAAGCCCTTCTCCCAGCGCGCCGCCGCAACCACTGTCGACTCGCGTTCCCTCCTGAAACCAGACAACCTCTTCCACTCCTTCTCGAACTCGCCCTCGCCCGCCATCCGGCAGCGCGCCGCCTTCATCAAGCAGAATGCCTTCTGCCCGCACCCAAGCCACCAACAGACTCGAGTCCCCTCCTCCCCGCACGATCCGGAAGCTCGCAAAACGGCAGCTACCGACGAAGCAAGCCAGCCGCCTGCGCACTCGCATTTCGAATGCCCGGACTGCGGTGTGCCCATTTACTGCTCGGAAGGTCACTGGATGGACGATTTCGAGGCCCACCTCGAGGTCTGTGATACGATTCGCCAGATCAATGAGGATGATCATGATTTGAACTCGGGCCGGTTCTTCCCCGAGTTCTCGTACCCTGGTGTGCAGGATGATAACTTTGTCATCAACATGACCAATTGGGATACTTATATGTATACCCGCGAGTTTGAGGCTATCAATTCGGATCGCTCGATGCGTCAGGTTACCCGCATGCTCACGTATCCGCAGACCATTGCGAGCGTGCTGCATGAGCTGAGTCCGTACAGTGTTCGGGGGAAGAACCGTTTGACGGCTGAGGGATTGAAGAGTTTGAGCGGTATGTCATACGGGGAGATCATGCTGTTGAAATACCACAAGTCACTGACAACCTGCTAGCCCTCCGCTACTCCCTGCACCCGCCCAAGACCGGCGAAGACATCGACATCAAAGGTCTCCGTCTCAAGGCGCCCCCAGTCCGCATTTTCATTCTAGGTGCCCGCGCCGAATCATCCCTACCCCGAGACGTCTGGCTCCAGCTCTCCTACATGTTCCCCCGCGCCCTGCTGCACCTCGTCTTCATCGGCCCCGAAGCCATGGCCAACCGCGACGCAGAGTTCCCACTGCCGGAACGCACGCCCTCCAACCCCTTCGGCGGCATCGTCGAAGACCGTCTCGGCGGCCAAATGAAGATCACCACGTACGTCGACTACTTCCACACCATGTATGAGGCACAGTACTTCCAGCCCTTCGACCCGTATCTCGACTGCTTCATGCTGTTCCACCCCGGTCTGGGCCACCCGGCCTCGTCGCACGAGTGGGCAAAGACCCTGCCCCAGCTGCTGGAGACTAAGGTGCCGATTCTGTGTACGGGTTACACGCAGTGGGACATGGAGCGCGATATCAATTGGGTGCACGAGAAGTGTGCCGGTGAGTTTGATATCCTCCTTGAGCCGGGTGAGAATGTCTTCCGCAGCTTGCGGTGGGACTTGAATGATATGGATCCGCATGATGTGTCGTGTGGAAATTGGGGAGTTTGGGGTTTCCGTGGAAAGAGGTGAGTTTGCCCTCCACTATGACATTCCATTTTTACTGTTGGGCTTTTTGTTGGAGACTCGATGCTAACAGGATTTTTTTCTCTCTGCAGATACGAGGCTACTTTTAAGGAGTAGGCTTTCTACCAACCAGGATTTGAGCTATGGCGATTGAAAAAGGGGTGCTTTTTGTATGATATTGGATCTATTCTGTCGGAGTCTATCCATTGTGTTATTAGATGTCTTGTAGATGTATAGATGGAAGTGCTCTCCTCTTATCGTGGGTATTTAAGTTTTGATGTCTGAATTTTTTTTTTTTTCGTAAGGATTATGAAGCCCCTACCTCAACTGCCTGTACTGATGCAGTATTCACGATAGGTGCTAGATCGTCGGCCGTGCTGGTCAAAGCAAAGCTACAAAATCTTGGAAGTTTGGTAGATGTATGGTTGAAGCAAAGCAACTTGCTTTGTTATGAAGACTTTCTGGGGTGTCAAGCTTGCCGAACACCACTACACTGTTCTTTCCTAGATATCAAAGATATATCATAAGACGGCATTTCTTCAACCACGCTTCGAGACTCATAAATTTGGCAACCTAACAGCTTACAGTCGGCACTGCTATGCGGCTGAGCACAGACAACCCATCTTATCTCACCTTCTCCACGGTTGAGGGGCGTCTTTGAATATCCAAATGAGAGACTGGCTGGAATCTTGGCCACGCTGATTGAAGTACTTGGATTTGCACGCCATGAGACCAAACCTGGAAGACTGGCGCGATCCGGGAAGAAACATCCTCGCTGGCAGCACTAGTGGCTAAGGTACCATTTCCCTGACACGGGGCTCCATGGATATGGGGGCATCTTGGTTCAATAGTAGTATGTCGTCGACACATGTGCACGGCTGATTCGATAGAAGTGGAACACCTTGCTGTCAGAATGAACAACGCCAAGAAACTGATTAGCGATGCCTCTGGTGCGATGCGTTAGACTTACCCATGTAACCGAGCACTTGCTTCTCCCCCTTGCCAATTTCCTCCGGTGGTTTCGCCCCCACAATGACGAGGTTGGTCTCGAGGCTCGCTTGGTGCCCGCACCACCGCTCAACTTCTTCTTTTTCCATCCGAGCCGCCTTATATATGTCAGAATGGCGTTTCGTATCCCCATAATACAGGATGTGCATTCATAATCTGGGCTTCCTTTGCAAAGCCAAGGACTAGCCCGAGGAAAATATCGAAGCGCGCATGCACCTAGGCCTCGGTCTCCTTGGATCCGTCACAGGATCCGTCACAGGCAGAAACTGGGTATCTAAGGGCTCTGTCTGGTGTAATGAATCAGTAAAAGGGCCGGTTTCAAGAGGACATATAACTCACAGAGGGAAATCATAAACTCGGGGAAGGCTTGCGGGCTTGCTAAGCTGCCGGTGTCAAAGGGCAGCAGGTCCCAGCTGCCCGTCGCCTGGCTTTGCGTTCCTGGGTGTCACTTGTGTAATCCGGGAAATGGTCTGCTAGGAGAAAGGGTATGAAGTATTCTGGAATGGCAAAGAGAAGGTCTTCACTATTTCGCCGATTGAAGGAGCCTGACGATGGCCTCATGCCCGTGTTTAGCGGCCCACAGCAGCGGCGTCTGGTCGTCGTTATCCTTCGCGTTAATGTCAACCTTGTCCGTGTCGAGCAACAGCTTAACCACAGTCTCGTGCCCGTTCTTAGCAGCCAACAGCAGCGGTGTCTGATCCCAGAAATCTCTCGAATTCATGTCGACCGCGTCTCTAGCGAGCAACAGCCTGGCGACGGCTTCGTGCCCGTGGTTAGCGGTCCAAGATAGCGGCGTCCGGCGATGGATTTCATCCTTCGCGCTAACATCGGCCTTGCCTGTATCGAGCAACAGCTTAACCACGGTCTCGTGCCCGTTCCTAGCAGCCAACAGCAGCGGTGTCTGATCCCAGAAATCTCTCGAGTTGATGTCGACCGCGTCTCTAGCAAGAAACAGCCTGACAATAGCCTCGCACCCGTTCTCTGCGGCCCTCAACAGCGGTGTCCGATCCCAGAAATCTCTCGAGTTGATGTCGACTCCGTCGCTAGCAAGAATCAGCCTGACAATAGCCTCGCACCCGTTCTTAGCGGCCCACAGCAGCGGCGTCCGGCCCATTTTATCCTCAGCGTTGATGTCGACTCCGTCTCTAGCGAGCAACAGCTTAACCACAGTCTCGTGCCCGTTCCCAGCAGCCCACGATAACGGCGTCCGACCAGTTCTATCTTCCTTCTCAGCGTCAACGTCAACCTTGTCGATGTTGAGAAGTAGCTCAACCACGGCCTTGTGCCCATGCTCGGCGGCCCACAATAGCGGCGTCTGATCCTTGCGAGCCGTAAAATTTCCCCTATATTCCAGCTGCGCAGAGATGTCGTTCTGTGGACAACTTGCCTCTTTTTGAAAAATTGCTCTAACGGCATCTGGATGGCCATTAGCCAAGGCAGCGAAAAGAGGATACCCATGTCGTTCTCCTTGGATATTGATCCTCGAATCGAGGCGGAGCGCCGCCCTAATGAGTTTTGCCAGGTTATTCCGCGCAAGGATGTACAGAAGACTCGCAGTCGGCGTGTGGCGGCGGTTATTGTATATCTGGAAGAGGTTATCGAGCTTAATCCAGGCTTTGAGGTCGACGTTTTCCAGGAATTCGTCCTGTGGTAATGCATTCGCAGCAGCGTCGGCATGATAGAGGACACGGCGAGTGGCGTATTCAAGGAAAGGAAACTTGTCTGACACCGAGCTTCGCAGATCTTTTGCTCGATCCGAGTTTGCCTTTGGGAGTGTCTTCTTGAAGGGCACATAGGCCGAGATATCGAGCTTGAGATAGGCATGACAACAGTGCCGTAGTTGACCATGGCTGAAACTTTCGAAGTCTGCTGTGAGGTCGGGCCATAACTCCCTTAAGCAATCTTTCAGAAAAAATTCCCGCACCGACTCATGGATGAACTGGACTGTCGGACGTTTAGACTTGGTTGTCTCTGCAAGTCCCTTCGAAGAACTCAAAACGAATCTGCTCATGTCATCTCTGGTGACCTCCTCCGGGTCCCATTCACGCAGCTCATCCGGACTCAATCCAGACACAGCTGCGAAGTAGTACTCCTCCAGCTTCAACGGACGTGTCGCAAAAAGAATCCATTGGATGCAGAGCTGCAAATCGTGCAAGTTCTTCTGATCCCTCCACAGAATTTCCCTGAAGAGGTCGCTCAACTTGGTTGGTATCGTATCAAGCCGCTTCCTCACATCGAAAATCCGGCCGCCTTTATATTCCGCGTTGAGAATTTCGGCAACGAGAACAACCCACATGAAGATGCCGCCTGCTTTGTCCCGCATCTTGGCCTTGATTTCCTCGGCGGTTTTACTTTTCCCAATTTTGACCTTGCTTTGGATGTAAGTGGCGATATCCTTTTCGTGTCCCTCCTGAAGATCCAGGCTCAATTTTCGGCCGTACTGGACGTCGACATGTGGATGGTGGCGACTAGAGAAACATATCTTGAGTCGTGTTCCACTCGAGACAGCATATTGTCCAGAACCCTCAAAGTATTCCACCATCTCCTGTACTTCATCCGCGTCGCACTCATCAAGAGCGTCAACAAAGATCGTCAAGGGTTGTTGATCGATCATCGCCATTGCGCTCCGCAGCAAGTCCTGGAGTACCCCTATTTGCCACTCAGGAGGTCGGCTCTGATTCACAAAAGTCTCATGTAAGTCGTAGAGTTTGTCCTTGTGTTCCGGCTCGTTGAAAACCTCGATGAGCCTTGGAAGCGCATTAAGGAGCTGAAACAGTAGAGAGCGATACATTCCAGTAGTCGACCGCTCCAAAACATCGCCTCTTGCATTGAAGAAGAACGAGATGACTGTGCCCGCCTTTTCTTTGATCGCCTCTGTATAGGCAAAATTCATGATCGTCGACTTCCCAGCACCGGGTTTTCCTCTGATCCATAGGAAGCCGTGATGTTCCACGGCTTTCTCCGGATCGAGCCAGTCCAGATAGTCGGGATGTGTCAACAGCCACTGGCATGTCTCCACGTGGTTAGGCTTAATGCCTGAGCGGCGAGCATCCATTTGCTCAAACTTCAGAGATTTCAAGAGATTCCTCTGGCGATCTGATTATAGACGTAAGCAAAATATGAATTACAAGCAGAGCTAGACGGTACGAACCAGTGTCAGCTGAAAGTTTCTTTGATATCTTGTTGACCCCGCTGGCCGGTATGACAGAGAGAAGCTCTTTGGCATATGCCGCAGCCGTTGCTGCTGCATACTCTTGCCATTGCTTGTTCTTATGAGAGTCCGAATAGTCGCAAATCCCGCGAATGACCAGACAGGGGAAGCTGTCCATTACCCCTGCCGCTTCCATCTCAAAGCATAGTACATCGAGTTCTTGCGCCAGCTGGTCCTGATCTTTCCGTGCCTCATGACTTGGTTTCCAGAGGCGATGGCTCCATAATGAATCTGTGGATCAGTGTTGCGTCTGTCGGGCCTCTCCACCAATCTGGATGTATCGCAATGCTCGCAGCTGTCCATCGAGTGGACGTGGTCATATGTACCATCGAATAGACGGTCTTGCAACGGACCATGGTGGGTGAATTGAGACATCTGAGGGTATTTTTCAAGCATCTTGGAGAGGATAGACGGCATTTTGCTGGGTTTTGATACATGATCCGCTCGTAGTTTGGCAACGGCTGTCAGGAGCGCGTGTGGGGGTCTTGTCAGAGTGCCTGTGCGCCTGAATTGACCCTCCCCAATCGTCTTTCCCATGTCGAATTGAACCACTCCTTTGTCGCTGACCACAACATCGCCGAGTCGGATGTCGGCTTTCCCCGGGACCCCTCCACCAATGCCGACTACCAGGCCTACGCGTATAGAAGAGAAGCTTCTGCGCATGTTGCTCGCCACGGTCGCCGCGTTATTTGTGCCATAGTGGCCCGATGGCAGACATGCAATGACAATGTTGTGCATGGCAATATTTCCTAAGATATACGCATTGGTATCATCTCGACTGTTTGGAAGCGCCTTGTGTACAGTGTCCAACGTAGCTCTTGCCGCGGCCATTTCGCTAGGAAGCGCGCAAATCCAGCCTACCGTGTAGCCGTCATGTGAGAAGGTGCCTAGAGTGCAGCCAATTTGGTGTCTTCTATCGTTCCTTTCGAGGTCGTCCTCTGGCCTCCGCCTCTTCGATGTATTGGGCGTCGAGTTTCCGTCATCAGATTCAGGATCTCCTCGACTTCTCTTTCTGACATCAAACGATAAGATCCTTGTGACGCATGACTCTTGGCGCAGGTTTCCAACCTCGTTGTCTTTGTCCTGCATCACTGAATCGACTAAACACAGCGCCTGCAAGAGGCGAACGTTTTGGCGGCTTCGCTAAATGTCGGTGGCGGTCGGGAGAAGTCTCAAGGGAGGTTCGGTGACTTGAACTTTCACTTGCCAAAGACATGTAGGTATTCTTCAGCTCTGTCAATGCGTGCTGCCGACCGAGGAGGGAGGGGCCTGGAGCTGAACCGAGAAGCCAGCGCGGGTGACTCGTTATGCACAGCCACTGCCACAGCCGCCGAGGCAGTCTCAAGTCTTCCAGCCCCTCGTACCTTGGCAAGCACGTCAGGTAACAGTTCTCAATGGCCCGGGAGGAAGATATTTTTCTGCTCTCTCGTCTTGTCCAATAATCCGCGCGGGGTGAATAGGGGACGGGCCGTAAGAGCCTCCCGCTGTTGACCCAATGACCACACCCACAGTCCCACACCCCCCACATAGATCAGACTGCCTCATCGACTGGTGCGCAGGTGGACTATTCCTAATTTTTCTATGAAAGTGCCTATTTTGATTATTCTCACACAGATTTGAGTAATCAAACTAGGTGATACCTGTTCCACCATTCCTTGATCTTATCAAGTTCGTACTCGATAAACGGCATGCTGGCCCCGGAAAATGCCGTTCTCTAGTTGTTCACGACATCGCCGATAGTAATCCAGGCGACGCACTCACCTCTTCTTATCTGTGAGGGAATCAGGAATAGATATAGCGTTGAATAACGGACCTTTCAAGCAGACAAGAACAGCAGGCCGAAAGAAGAGGAAGGCCAATATCACGGATAAGGTGGAGAACAGGGAAGAAGCTGTAAAGCCTAACCCTTAAAAAGAAATTTAGTGGTCGAAATAGCTAATGAAGACAAAGCGCGTGACGGCTCTTACCTAGACGAAGTGCACTGAATAGGAGCTACGGGTTGACGGGGAGTCTCTAAGCAATCATGACCGCTCAGGGAGAAAATAATTAGAAGAAGATCTCCGGGCCAGAGCTACGCTATTATATTTGTTGTTTCCAGCATGTGTACTTTCTATAATTGGAGATCAAGTGGTGGGTTATAGATAGAAACAGTTCTCAAATGCGAAAATATTCGGATGGACGAAACCACACTCCAGGGCTACAGTATGTATGGGAGCCCTCGCACGTGATGTTCCTGCCTGGGCCGGTCCTCCAGATAAGGTTAGGCATTGCTGACTAAGCCATAAGCGAACGACTCGGAACTTCGACTGGATTTTCCGGTGTCTTCTCTCCTGCAGCACTTCTTCACATCCCAATTGAAGACATACCAAGATCTGATGCTGTTCCGAATTATGTCTCTCCTTTATTGTGCTATTCTCAACTGCCATAGCTACTAACACCAGTCTCGACGGTCTCATCCCGTCCAAGCTTGCTACCAAGCATCGTCGCGTTCCCTGACAAACACACCGAGTGTTTTGAAGATCAACCACCCGCAATCCCTCCATTCAGCTGTCCCAGTCCTAAGACACTCATCACGGACCCTTCTCGAAGGACAGTCACCACAGCGCCGCGTTTTGTGGCCGTGACCGACTGGAGCTGAATTGGGAGCCGGAGGGACTTCTTCGGAGGTCTTTCTGCGCTATTCGTCATTTGGATTGCTAGAGCAAGCAAAGGGCCTTCATAGTTCATGTTTTACTTGCTCGAGTTTCTCTTTGCTTCGGCAGAGGGTTGAACTTTGTTTCTACGAGAGCATGACTCCTTGCGCACCTACATCTTTACACTAGATCTGCAGACTTTGCATGGATGCTTGATAGGGGCATTACGATTCACTTTAAATGAATTCGACTTTGGTTCTGCGCTATCACATATCTACTGTTGGATCTTTGCGATTTAGTAGATGCATCACCGAGAACACATCAAAAGATAAATGCAAATCAGTATTCGAAAATGATATGTTCTGTACCCCACTGTTTATCCTCTAACATTCCGTAGATATCTCAAGCTCTACAGCTTGCTCTTCGCCTTCTCATCGCCAGTCACATTGACGACGACCTTTCCCCAAGTCTCCCTTCCACCCAGCGCCTGCAACGCCTTAGGAACACTCTCCAATCCAACAAAACTCTCATCCCTAAACGCGGTCCCCTTAAACTTGCCCTGCGCAACAAGATCAAAAATCCCCTTCCACACCTCGCCCACAGTCTCCGTCTCATGCTTCGCATACATCCCCCAATGCAGTCCTACCAGACTAACATTCTTCAACAACACCCGGTTCAGCGCAACCTTCTCAATCTTCCCCGCCGCAAACCCAATAACCAACAGCCTGGCATTCCACGCCACACACTTCAAACTCGCCTCAATCATGCCCACGGGATCATAAACAATATCCACCCCGGCCTTCCCATTCCCCTCCCGATGCGCAGCACACAACTTCTTCACCTGCTCGGGCCAATCCTTCTGCGTATAATCAACGACATAATCCGCGCCAAACTCAGCCGCAATCGCCCGCTTCCGCTGCGTCCCCGCCGTTGCAATCACAACCGCCCCCTTTGCCTTGGCAATCTGCACCGCGGCCAGTCCGACACCGCCCGCCGCAGCGTGCACGAGCACCCAGTCGCCCGCCTTCACGCCGGCGCGGTGCACAAGCGCGCCGTACGAGGTCGGCGCCGTGACGAACAGGCCCGCTGCATCTTCGAAGGACCAGCCCTGCGGCACGGGGAGGAGGGAGGCCTCCGGGGCGAGGATGTGGGCTGCGTAGGCGCCTTGGGAGGCGCCGAAGACGCGGTCGCCGACGCGGAAGCGTGGCGGGGACGAGGAGGAAGAGAGGGAGGTTGGGAGGGCGGCGATTGTGCCGGCGAATTCGGAACCGCTGATCCAGGGGAGGGGGGGTTGGTGTTGGTATTTGCCTTGGATTTGGAGGATGTCGAAGAAGTTTGTGCCGGCGGAGTGGATCTCGATGAGGTATTTGTCGGCTGAGGGGGTTGGGGTTGGCACTTCGGTGACTGTTAAGTCTAGGGGGCCCTGGTGAGGGGTTAGTATGGACTTTGTATATGGTGTAGATACTTTGTGAGTGTAGCGTGTAGTGTGTAGTGTGTAGTGTGTAGTGTGTAGTTGGGCCGTTGTGCTTTTCAGATTGCCGCTGAGATGGGATGGGGTAGATGGGTGGGGTTAGCATGGGTAGCGCACCTTCACGTATTCTTTGACTTGAACGGCGCGCATCGTGTCGAGTTGGCTCTTGGATTGATAAATAGGGACGATGATATGATCACAAAAGAAAGCAATACAGATGCAAGAAGAGAGTGAGACTGTCGAGTCGAGGAGAAAAAGTGTGGAGAGCTGACTCTGGGTGGAGCTTTACCCCGTGTGGAAGATGCTAGTTGCCGAGGTACTTTTTCGGATAACCCCCAGGCTCGGCCAGCTTCAACTTCGTCGGCCCTAGGCCCAGAGCATCGATTATCAGTGAAAAAAAAACTCCGTATTTGACATGATTCGTAGAAGATTACACGAGAACAGGATATTCTCTGGGGTACACTGGTATCATCCTGAGTGTTGTACTGTAGTGACTGGCAATGTAGTCAAGCTTACACTGAGTACCCCGGTAGACAGACAAAAGTCCACATACAGTAGACCGGGCCCAAGGGAGACTAATATGAAACCCGATAATTAGACTCTCTGCACTCGTCTCACAACCGTTTTATATGCCAGTCTCAGTTTAACCTCCCAAGACCAAAGACTAGCCCCTTGCAGATCGATCATCGAGCCATTTCATGCTAAAAGAAGGAAGCGAGGGTTACTCGTGTCTCGTATCTCGTATCTGTTATCTCCGCGGCCTCGCCACGGTCCTTTACATCTGATCAGAGATTGCTGAATGATGTGAATGTCGGAAGCTGTTGAGTTGCTTATTGGTACGATAGGTACTGTAGCATCGTAGAATAAGCGATCTAAGCTTATCCATGGGCCCTGCACGGGAAACCGAACACTTCGGGTAAAGCCCCCGAGTATCTTATTTTGAGGCAATGGAACTTGGGAAGCTCTTTCTGTGCCGATAGGCGGGTTTACAACGACCAATGATTGGTTCCAGCTGTAATTTTTTGGCCTCATATTCAATGGAAACTGCACGGGATTTTTGCTGGATTGATCCAGAGTGGAGCTAGTGCCTAGTGGGCTTTCTATGGCGATCATTGGGGTCAGCCTTAATAACTAACAGGAATGCACGAATCACATTGATCCCAAATAGGATACATGGCCGTTGATTTTTGACTTGTGTGATGTGATCTGCGCTGGCTGAGGATCTACGGCTGGCTCTCGCCCTGTTTTCGTGACTCTTGCTTGACGTTATTGTTTACGCCAATCTTGCTGCTTGGTTCATGTTTGTTTAGTAGACTCGATATACCAGAAAGGCCTTTTCAGGGATTAGACAATAGATTAAATTCATATACCGTAGAACATTTTGTGTCTCATGGGGTATGTAGGTATATATCAGTACATCTGTACTTATTTCGATCAATTCGCCAGAGATATCAAAGACAAAAGCCGCTCATGCCAACGCCAAGGAGCAACCCAATAACAGAAATAATGAATCCACAAATTCCAGCTCAAATCGAGCGCCCACTTGGGTTCAACACCAAGTATGTCGTACATGATATTGTCAGAGGCACAAATCACCCGCCCATTCTCATATAATTGGAGAAAGAGGGACAATGTAGACTAGAAAGACATGAATAAAATCAAATCAGATGAGAGAAATTGAAGGGGAATCATAAGTGTCACAAGAAAGCATCATGAGAAAGTCCATTAAGCGCATTCCCACCACTGACCGATCCTTAACCCGTGTACGGGACCATGGGTGCGCACATTAATGCGTGGGGACTAGACTGGGACGCAGGGATGGGTACCATGTCCGGAGCCGGGATACCATGGTGGTTGATGTATTTTCTCTCGTGGTCAGGTCGGCCATGGTGCCCGGGGTACTCGTACTGAAGCGACATGGTCCTCTTCCAGTGGTTGGCATTGTAACCATGATACTCGGGCATCTCATAGGGAGCATACCCTTGCGAGAAAATGCCTGACCCAGGAGACACAGCGTATCCAGCAGGATGAGACGGGGTCGTGAACGGTGCAGAGTGTGGCACACCGGAGGGTGGGCTGATCGGTTCAAAGGGCATGCCGTACCATTGCGCAGAATGCATAGCCGGGTTGAAGCTCATGTCAACGGAAACCGAGCGTGGAGGCCATTGAGCCATGACGGGGGCCGTCGCTGGGGCCGGACTTGGGATGCAAGATTCAGGCGAGAGTGGGTATGCCGCATAGTTGGGTGTCACGGCGGAAGTCGTGTTGAGCAAGAGGCCTTCGGTCACTGGGGAGGTCTGACCGGGCTGATCGAAGGAAGTCGTCGTCGAGCCGGGGTCAGAGAACGAGTAGCTTGCCGGATGCTGCTCGGAGGTAAGGCTATGGCTGCCCGATGGGCTGGGAGTCAATGGCTGGGCCATGTGTGCGTTCCACTTGCCCGGCTGTGGAATCTCTGTAGGGGCGTAGAGGGAGTGTCCTGCCCAGTCGGAGCGAGAGGTAGAAGGTGATGATGAGGGCTTTCGAGACACTGGGGAGGCTTTGGTATTCTGAGGCGATGTTGAGGCGCCTCTGCTATCTTTTTCAGATTCGGGATCCTCAGAGCCTTGTGGCTTCTTTCGGGTCTGACGGGATGGTTTAGTGACGCGCCATTTCTTGAGGCGACTGCGCAGTTGTGTTTCACTGGCGCGGATATGTCAGTTTGAAACCGAGTAGAAGTAGATGCTCTGACAAGTAAAAGTAAGGTTACCTAGGATTGAAGTCGTCTGAACGGATCTGTTTGATGACGTGCTTGAGCGGCCATTCGTCCTCCATATACAATTTGGCGATCATCGCTTTCTTCCTCTCCCAGATATCGGAGGAAATGGAGGTTTTCATTCTTCCTACTGTTGGATGGGGAATCTCAAATGTGTGCCAGTACACACGATAGAACAGAGCCGAATTATAGAGGTGGAGTTATAACAGATGGTCGATGGTGAAGGAAGAAGCCTTGAGAGACAGTGACGTTAGGGTCGACGGGTGGTATATGTACTGGTTCTGTAGGTTGATAAGGCGAGGATTAGCGGAGGGCAAGACCCAAAAAGAGGCAATCCAAACAAGTAGAGTCCTCCGATAGAAAAATATGGTTATGGGGCTCTGAGAGGAAGATGAGAGGAGAGAAAAGAGGAAGATGATGGAGAAGGAAGAGAAAAAGAGGGCCCGGGGAGGCGCGAATATAGA
>JAXQJV010000644.1:0-15898 GCA_037042255.1 Penicillium sp. PG106-07D
CGGCCCTGCAACTTCGCCGCCCCCTCGCTGGTCGAGAGCTCCCCCCTCAAGGCTGACGTCTGCCGCGGCGTCGACTTCAACATCATCCGCGAGCTGACGGGCGGTATCTACTTCGGCGACCGAAAGGAGGACGACGGCTCCGGCTTCGCCATGGACACGGAGCCCTACTCGCGCGCTGAGATTGAGCGCATCATCCGCCTGGCTGCTCACCTGGCGCTGCAGCACAACCCGCCTCTCCCCGTGTGGAGTTTGGATAAGGCCAATGTCCTGGCTACTAGTCGTCTGTGGCGTAAGGTCGTCACTGAGGTGATGGAGAAGGAGTTCCCCCAGGTGCAGATTGGTCACCATCTTATTGACTCTGCGGCTATGCTTATGGTCAAGGATCCCCGTAAGCTGAACGGTATCGTTGTGACGAGCAACTTGTTCGGTGATATTATCAGTGATGAGGCGAGTGTGATTCCTGGTTCTCTGGGTCTGCTGCCCAGTGCCAGTCTGAGCGGTATCCCGGATGGCAAGAGCCGTGTCAACGGTATCTATGAGCCTATTCACGGTATGACCTTCCTGCCTCATTTGACGTGACTCATGTTTAAAACATTGCTAACTCCTGCCAGGCTCCGCCCCTGATATCGCCGGCAAGGGCATTGTCAACCCCGTCGCTGCTATTCTCTCCGTCGCCATGATGATGCAGTACTCCTTCGGCATGTTCGATGAGGCCCGAATCATCGAGAAGGCCGTTGAGAACGTCGTTGAGGCTGGTGTTCGCACGGGTGACATTGGTGGCAAGGCTACCACCGTTGAGGTTGGTGATGCCGTTGTCGCCGAGCTGGAGAAGCTGCTCAAATAGATAAAAATTGGCCCGTTGCGTCTCGTTGGGAGGCGTTTCTTCTATGACATATAACGACTGTAGAAACCAAAATTGAATACCCTTCGGTTCTTTTAGACTGTCATTACGTATCCAGGAGTCTTCGCTAGACATATATACACATATAACACTGCGGTGATATTGATGAGGTGTAAGGCGGAAAAGGCTGGCTGTACAGCCTACAATGCAATGACTAGGGTATCTGAAAACCATGACAAACTCCATACAGGATGAAAACTAACGCCATCTCCAATGCCACTCTGATGAATACCTTTTCAATGTCCTCTCATCGAATCGCCGGTTCACCCATCCAATCCGGCTCATCCAGCCCAGAAGTTGAGACCAACCTGCCGGTATCAACATCCTCACTACCCGTCCGGCCATGAAGTGCCTCCGCCATGCCACCCCGCAATGACTGGCGGGCACTACGTCGCCGATGACGACCATCCGCCGAAGCAGACGGCGCAGCCACCATGTGTCGGCGACTATCATCGCACGCGAAAACCTGAAAGCCGCGGACGTGCGTATCTTTGCCGTTCTGATGGTTCTCCATAACGCGCATCTGGATCACCATGGCTTTCAGCACGTTGCCCGCATAAGGATCGTCCGTATCCTCCACAATATCACCGGCCTCGCTCTCAACCTCGTCCTCCCCGGCTTCTTCACTCCGGGCATCGGCATCGGCATCGTCGTCGCGGTGCCCCGTCTGCCGTCGGGCACTTTTCGACTGGCGCCTGCGCCATGTCATATCATCGCGTACCCAGCCTCCATTACGGCCACCGACGCCTTCGAGGGGAACATCAACCCAGCCGCAGGGCGCGTCGCCCTCCCAGGTTGCAAACTCGACGAGGTCGTTGCCGCCCATGCCGGCCAGGAAAATCATTTTGGTCGGGGTGTAGCTCTCGTCGAGGTCGAAGTCGAGATATACGCGGATCCGGACAATGGCGACCAGTTTGAAGAAGTGCAGGGTTAGAGTGTGTGGCTGCGGTCCGTCGGATTGCCAGTATTGCGCTGGGGAAGGGTGTCGAAGGGCGGCGACGCCGCAGCCTGGTTTGGAGGTGGAGACGGTCCAGGAGGCGAGGGAGGAGATTTCGCGGAGATTGGGTGGCAGGGGGGATGGGGATCGGTCTGTTATGGTGTGGGTTTAGTACGATTGGTCTCTTGTTCTGGCACAGTCTAGCTGGTGTGAAGGAACTGGGGAGAGTAGCCCTTGGGTACTGGAGTGTCCTACCTCGATCTTGCATTTCCTCGTCACCGTCCTCGTCTTCCTCCTCGAACTGATCCTCAAGCACCTCGTCGACTTCATCGCCATCGATCTCGTCTTCGGGATCAAACTGATCCTCTCCTATGCCCTCGTCGTACTCAATCTGCTCTTCATCCGGATCATAGTCCTCATCAAGCTCCTCTTCCTCCTCCAAAGTCTCCGGCGGCTGTTGATTCGAGCGCGGCCGCCTAAAGATAGAAAAGGGATTTGTTTGCGCCATCGGGTGTGTGGTTACCGGGGCAAGATCTGGAGTTACTTCTTGCGGGCCTGTGGAAGGTGGGTGCTGGTGGGTTGGGTTGGATGGGGTGTGTCGTGACGGCGGGGTTTGGAATTGGGCGCGTAGACTGCCGGGCCCATTGGGGCCTTGATCCCCGTAGTCATGTGGATTGGGCTGTCGTCGGAGGTGTGGCATGGTATAGGAGGTTTCTCGAGGTCATTCAGTAGGGCGGGCCGTGGGTGGAAATAAATCATGTTTACTTTCTGGCGCGGGGAGCTGGGTTGCCGTTTACGGTTAGCGCGACATCGGACCGACAAAGTATGAGAGGAATATAAAGTATTGTTCGGAGTACAGGGTGAGTGATGCCAGAGAATCGCTTGACGATGAGGTTTCTCTTCTTGGGAGGTAAATTACATCCAGAAGGATCATTAGCGTCATTTGATGCTGCGTGTATCTTGACAAGTGAGCTTGCAGCGAGCCTTGAATTTGACCACTCATACTTACTTCCACAGTTTGACGTCAATCCGAAGAGTACGGGGATTCTGTACATTTGTAAAAACAAAAAATTATCAGGTATCTGTTCAATCTGCTTGGCAATCTCCAGTAATACCCATCACGCAGCCAGTGCTTCCTTGGCTTTACCAATAACATCTTCCCAAACTGAGTCCTTGCCCGAAGGAACATACAAGTCCAGAATCCCCTCTCCATCCCGAGCAAAGTCAATCAAGTCTTCTTCACTACCCCAATCACCCATAGCCATGACACCCACGGGCACGTCACTGTCCTTCGCATAGCCAGCCGGACAACTAATAGACGGGCAACCCATGAAATTGGCTAGCCAGACATACTCCATATTCCGCACGGAAGTCTTGCCATCCGACAGACCACGAGAAAGATCAGCCTCGCCGCCATCGATATGCCACCCCGGAATGGGCGTTGTAGGGGTGAAGATCATCAGACCGGGATGGGTCTTGAAAAGATACGCGACGTGCTTCATGATCAGATTGCGCAAGCGCTGAGCAGCGAGAAGATCTTGCGCGGTGATCTGCCACATCCCCATCGAGACGAGGACTTTGTTTGGCGCTGAGAGATAGCGGATCTGGCTTGCATCGACGCCGGAGGCAATCTCGGCCATGATGGTTAGGACGTGGGCACGCTGACCCTCGGGCAAGTAGGGAATCGTGATATCGATGACTTCGTAGCCGTGCTGGCGGTAATAGTCCAGCGCGGAATCGAACACAGCGCGAACGGGGGCCTCGGCACGATCGATCCAGTCGCGGACAATACCGATCTTCTTAGTCCTCTTGCGGTCAGCGGCCAATGGCTGCGGATTAGGGAACTGCGCGGAGATGGCGTCTTGCGAAGCGGGTGCAGGTGTTGCCATCACGCGATACGCAAGAGCAAGATCATCAATGCTGCTCGCCATGGGCCCGAGAACGCCGACCGTCGGCGCGAGACTCAACGACGGTGCACCAGAGACCCGACCATGAGTAGTCTTCAGACCCCAGATACCACAGAACGACGATGGAATACGAATCGAGCCGCCGCCGTCTGCGCCCAGCGCGATTGGAACCAATCCAGCGCTGACGGCGTAACCAGATCCACCGGAAGATCCACCGCAGTAGAAGTTTTTGTTATGGGGATTTCGTGGGGTTCCGTAATTAGGGTTATTGTTATTCGTGTCTAGAATGTCGCAGCCAAGTCAGCCAGGGGGACATTGGCGGAGGAAATAGTCCGTATCAGTCACATACCCAGACCAAGCTCGTGCATGGTGGTCTTCCCAATCACAATAGCACCAGTATCTTGCCATTTTTGCACACACCACGATGTCGCGTCACTTCCATGCTTGAAATCGAGTTTGGTGCCGAGGGTGCGCTTGTACCCAGTGATGTGCACTTCATCCTTGACCGCAACCGGAACACCATCGAGAGGTCCCAGCGGATGGCCATTCTTATACCGCTCCGTGGAAGCCTCCGCGGCTGCACGAATGATATCAACCTGCGATTCTAGGAAAGCTGTCGAGTGCTTCCCCGCAGGTGTAACGTCGCGTCGCACGAGAGGAAGCAAAGTTTCAACGACAGCGAGCGGGGTCAGTTCGCCCGAGGAATACAAGGCATGGTAGTCAGCGGACGTGTAGTAGTGTTTATCCCCTTTCCTCCGCTGCACGGCAGGCTTTGGGGTTTCGCTGGGCGCATTGCCGACGGGAATCACGGTTGGATCGTAACGGCCGGGGTACTCGTGGAGATGGGGGATTTTGCGGATGACATCGAAGCCGGCATTCCGCCAGAAGTGGCTCTGAATGAAGCCAATATTATGGATTCTAGTTGGAAGAGCGAGGCATTAGCCTTTCTGCCCAGATGCACTTCCAATGAGCTCAGTCGCAACTTACATTGTCGCGCTGATCGCCAAAGGAGTTCCTCGAAACACGGGAATAGTCTGTGTTTCATTCTTGTACGGCACTTTCGGCCCTTCTTGGGGCTCGGGGTAGTTCAGGAAAGAGACAGTATCGGAGCTCATCTTGTTGGGAGCTGTGATAGATTGTTTATCGTAGAGCTTCCAGGCTTCCACACGAGTGTGGAGAGGGGTCCTTTTGGGCGATCACTACCAGCTTAGGCCGAGGCTCAAGCTTCCAAGCACGTGGTAACGTCAGCTGACACCACCTACTCCGTACAGAAGTAAATAGAACTAGCCAATGTTACCAGTATTTTGATTGGAGTTTGAGTAGAAGACCGGAACGCGTGTGGAATTCATCAAGTTGGATTGTGAGTACGAAAAAAGAGGTGAGAATCTTAGACTGTTGGTACATTGTATAAGCTTAAATGCTGTCTAATATTAAACACAACTACAGGCGTAGTTTGAAATTGAACTTGTCCATAACCAGTGCAAGTCCGGTCAAGATCGCCACATATACGACCAAGATGGCCATCGCCTGCGGGGTATTCACATCCAGCGTTGGAATGCTCAGATTGACCGCACCAGTCAGGAGATTGGCAACCAGGAAGATCGCCAAACCACCACGATTAAATGCGTGGAGAATCCGGCTGGTCGCAAAGGCATTCCGCTCTTCCTCTCCCTCCTTGCTGGTGGCCCGGTGAACAGATGGGAAGAACAAAGTCTCAGCCAGGCAGAATAGCAGGATCTGTGCACTGTTGAAAGCCGCGACCCACAACACATATGGCATGTTGGCAAGTCGGCGCGAAACCAGAATGTTCGCTCCGTACCCGAATGCGTACGAAGAGTTGAAGAAGAACATGGTTGACCAGAACATCACCTGGAGTGCCAAGCTCACCAGCACGGACTTTCGTGCTTGCTGGGGGGTTTTGGAAGGGGATGTGCCTCTGGGAATGATGCGAGTGCCGACGCCTCGGCCTGCAAGGAAAATGGCTAAATAGCCTAGGAAGGAGAAGATACCTTCACGGTTCTTGGATAACAGATCTTGGCCCCTGGGAGAGATCAGAATGTAGCTCTTGAGCTCAGTGGACTCTAGAGCCACCTGGTAGGCAATGGAAATAATAAGTGCCAGAGCTTCATAAGACGGGATCAAAGCCGTCAAAGAGTCGAAAATCTCCACGAATGGGGGTAAGAAACCCAAAGTGAAGAAGAAATTCCAGTGAACTCCATACTCCGTCACATGCTCCGCATAGTCGAGGCCCTTCACGCTCCAAAGACGAATGAGACCAAGCACGAGTAGCGGGATTGAGTGGCGCACAGAGCTCATCAGTCGCCCAACGAACGGGACTTTCTTAGACCCGGAGGCGCGACTCTTTAGAACCGCACGCGCCGATACCACACCAGCAGAGAAGACAAACGAGCCCACACCCAGATCCATCAACGACGTCCCCCAGTTCTCCACTTTGGCGAAGCGGCGTGGAAACACTCGGAAATCAACGGCGAGAATTGCGACGCAGGTGATAACCATCATTGCGGCCCGGTAGGTTGTGAGGAACGGATGGACGGGCAGGGACTCTGCCTGATCCAGAGTACTATCATCCTTTGCGGCTACTTTGCGTGGAGGCTTCGCTTTTTGATGAGAGCGCTGAGCGGGCTGAGTGAGGTAAAGAAGGACGGCGGGAGTGATAAGGAAAATGTTCAGGAGGACGGGCGCGGAGGAATAAGCAGTTGTCGCGAAAAGAATTGCCAACACGTTAAGGATGAAATCTGTCAACAACGCGGCGGGGCTGTAGGGTGTGAAGAAGGATAGTCGGGACTGGAGAGCAGACCAGAGAAGCACAGAGGCCTAAAGACAGGTCATATGGGTTAGATGACATTCGGATAAAGAGGGTTGAGGTTGTGTGTCTTACCGACGCAACGAAAGAGACAGCGTTGATGTCGGTAATGGTGCTTCCCGCTAGGTTCGACACAAAGGCCTCTTTCCGAGCTTTATAGCTCGGGTCCATGATGAGATATGCGTATATAACTCAATAAAGCCACTAGGATTCCTGATTGCCCATCGAGGCTTTGCAATTGGTCCTCCGTAACAATTGGGGAGTGCGGGATGTTGGAGGGTTGAAAAGCGGAGGAGCTCCAAGCTCCGCAACGCGGACACGGTGGCAATCACCTGATCGAGAAGATCTACTTCAAGTGTGAAAAGATGTAACTACTTTGTCCAGCCTTAGTGACAATGCGTCAATTACATCAGTTGAATTAGGTTTAATGTCAATAATCCTATATCAAAATACAAATCCATCGCTCGTTGACATACCCATACCAGGATAAGAGCAAAGGAGATGTTCAGGCACAGGTCCCACTGTCCAGACGCGATCTACAGCTTGCCCACCCAAGGCAGCTGGTAAACAGCATATATTTCGCAAGTATAAGCGGCGTCTACTACGCGCAAAGACCGTCAACTTGTACGTCACATTCAATGAAGTAAGGCATAATTAACCGGTGAGGAGTCACTCAGAACATACCTGTGAACATCGTCCGAAATCCTCAACTCGCGTGGTCACGATCGATCGGTTGAACCGCGTTGATTGGCCCGGTAAGAACGTGCCACGGGCGATCTGGGGAATGGCCATGATCCATCCGAGTTCCTGACAACTTGAGAAGCCCTGGGCTAGCCAAGGCCACGGCCATGAGCTATTCCATTGTCTGACGACTCAATTCATGAACCTTTTACCCATTTCTTGGTCAACAAGTGGACAACGGTCTTCCTGCCCAGCCCCTTCCGGGTCGCGGAATGGATCACCCCTCCGCCGCACGGTCGAAGACATGGATGATGGATAGCTCTCATGTCGATCAAAGAACCTATCGAAAGTTCCCTCGCAAGCCACCGTCCGTGAGCGAAACAGATCATTCCAGAAGCGAGGGCGCCCGATTGACACGAGGCTGTGACTGAACCGGATCATGATTGATACCCTCCAGGCCATGCGATTGGTCCAACGGCACCGGTAAAGGGGCGGCCCTAGAGTTCTAGTGCCGCGCCGCAACCCATTGGCGACATGATTGACGTCCTTAGCGCTGCACCTTGCTGTGCTAAAGTGCAGAGATTAGCACGTTAGCTCTGGTAGAGCCAGGGCCTGGAGGTGTGCCGGTGGGGACTGGTTTGGGTTTCGGCCTTGATTGAGTTTTTGGCCAGGGACTCCTCGTACGGAATCGCCGGCTGGCGTTGGGGATGATTTCCAAGACTTGACGTCTGCCATATCCACCGGGCACTGATCAGTCGCTTTCCCTACTTTCCTCTCGACCCAATGGATTCGTCTTCGTCCGCTGCTCATTCGAACCGATGCCAAAATGCGACTGCTGTGAACAACAGGACTGGGTGTGATAGTGCATGCTAGTTTCGCGCTGTTGGTGACCAACTTGACCTCGACAGGCGGCGCTTAACCAGGATCCTCGAACACGGGCTAGACCGGAAACGGTAGTGCCTCGATCTTCCATGCACAAACGCCAGTCTCCAGGCAGAACTGCCCAGTGAGAGGCTTCTGGGAGTGGGCCCCTGTCGCAATGTTAATTTTGTAAAAGAAAAGCAACATCGCAGATTTGGTTTCTTCACGTGGTTTGCCGTCCACAGACAAGGGTAGAGTAAATCTTTGATGGATATCAATATCAACAAAGGAATACACACGTGGCCACGGTTATTTGAAAGAACCATGCTATTTGAGAGTCGACGCAGGAGTCCTGTCGATCCTGTTCCATCCTCTTCTTTTTGAGTCAAAAAGAAACTCCAGATCTCGGGGTTTGCGTTCTGGGGGCCAAAAGTTGATTCCCCCACCCTGGCTGTCTTCCCTCGTCATCGTGCATTGTGACGCTGTCGCCACAACCTAATGATACTGTGGAAGACAACGCTTCAAAGCTAGGGGACTTGGCTTTTCAGGCGGGGACGGAACTTACACGGTAGTTGAGGCGTCTAGAGGTAAATCCTCGGGGCCGCAGAACGGTGCTTTGAGGAGATAATTTCCCGTAGATCAAGCCTCTGGGGCGAGATGAGAGAGGTTTGCAGGTCACGACAAGGTGAAGCAGCTGGCCATCCATCCGCCGGCAGAGCATGTGCCGAAGTATTAGCATACAGTACCAACGATTATGCAGGTCGACTGACGCGGGGCTTTGTTGTTGGATGCAATTTTCGGTCTGTAGGATGCCTGGGCCTCGTAGCAAATAGTAGTTAATAACTGAATCTGAACGAGGATTCATAGATTGCCCCATGCATCTTCCCACGCAGCTAGCTCTTCCTGGCAAGACCAGGCTCCAAGCTCCCACCTGGCACCGGGACAACAAATCGAAGACTGCAGACCTTTTTCGCTAACGGGGCCGACCTACATACCAAAAAAGGACTAAGAAGGCCCCAAAATGACGCCCATGCCCGTAGCTTGTGAGTACCCACAGGGTTCGTGCGGCTGCCTCCAAGTCATTGGCTGCCCTCTAGGCCAGCGCTCAGCCGTTGGGGTGTGGGCATCGCCGGGAGATTGCCTGGCTTTAATGCTAGCGACGATCCGGAGAAGGGCCAAAATGTAGGGCTCTTGCATCTTGTGAGTCGTGACAGCTGACCTTATTTAAGGCTCTGCGGCCCCGAACAAATGAACGGTTCGGCCACAGAAGGGGTGTCGGTGTCCGATCTTTGAAATTAGGAAACTGTCCTGTGTTCGCTCTTCCTGACATTTAATCGGAGGATTTCGATTACCCACTATCGCCGTTGGGCGTTCAGTTCAGCCTTGGGAGGGCTACTCGAGCTACCCTTCTTTTTTGCTACCCTCGCCCCTGTTCGGTCCGGCGTACAGGGGGGTCCGCTCGCAATAAACTTGGGGGAAAACAGCCCTAAAATCAATCCTGCCCTCGCCGCGAGCGAGAAACGTTTCAGAGAAACTCCCCTGCGATCTCCCTGGATGCTGCATCCACTTGTTCCGGTGACGCGTGCTGCCTCCATGGTCACCTACAACGCCATTTTTGTGCGAGAGAACTGGCTCAAGGACAGCCCGGTTGTCGTACATTGTCTTGGCACGAGTCAGAAGAGCCCAAATCCGGAAGTGTCATGAGTAGCAGCAGGGAAGGGGGGCCACCCCGAAGGCGAGAGTCCCGCTCGGGGACGCGAAAGGTCGCCTCGCTCTCTGCCGAGCAGTTGGAGCGAAAGCGCGCAAATGACCGAGAGGCCCAGCGATCTATCCGCCAACGAACGAAAGAGCATATCGAACATCTCGAAAATCAGGTCGCTGTACTCCAGGCCCAGGTGAGCAAGATGCGGCCCCGGAACGAACAGTTCAATGACTTGCTTCGACAAAACGCCGCTCTGCAAGACGAGATTTCCCGGTTGAAACATCAACTGGCCGGCTATACGGGTCGACAGGGCATCGCAGAGAGTACGGAACAAACTGGTGCCTTTCGCAGCGGATGGGACCTGGGTGAAGGACCGAATACCGGAGCGTCCAGTATTCCCACCACAAACACAATGCTCGCGTCGCACTATCATGCGCCGAGTCATTCCTCGACCGTCGCTCGCACGCCGTCAGCCTTGTCGGTCTCGAGTCGATCACCTCACCCCCATGAATGGCAGCAGCCGTTCTCGAGCACACGATCGTCGTCTTTGGGCGAGTCGTCCGACACAGAATACTCGGCTCGCATAGAGCCATACATGGAAGGACAGTTGCAGCACAGTTCTCGAATGGTCGCGCCTGCTCTCCCTCTTGCAACACCTCAGATGAGCTTTGGAAGCAGTGCCAGTCCGAGTCAATCAGTGTCGGGGTCTTCTTTCTCTAATGCGTATCCCGTGGGAGGGCAGCATCTACCACCGGGCCAACGAGGAGATGGCCTGGAGTCTGTTCCTCAGTCATCCATGAACCAGCCTGCCGGATACATGGGCGACCATCGAACGATGCCTAGCGCTAGTGCGCCAGCTCAGTCACCTCCAACCCAGCCGTATCAGTCGTCGAACGCCCCATACCAGTCTCATCTAGGCCAGCTTCCGCAGAGAGATCCGTCGTATCCATATCCATGGAATCCACCATCGTGACAAAATCTGTGACGGTAGGTCGATGACAATCTGTGTATCGCTGGCGGTGTACAGCATCACCATGGCCGGAAAAATCAATGGAGAGAAAAAGCACAGTCCATCTCCAGAAGCACGGCCACCGTGTATGGTAGCATTCTGCAAGCGCCTCTAGACGCGAGCGCTTAAGAACCTTTATGGAGGGGTACGTTGCCGCGCTCAAGACATTCACATTGATATTCCCATTGATCAACGTGACTGACCATCTTTATTGTCCAACAGGGCCATCTATTGGCAGATTCGTGTTACACACAACGTCGATCATGCAGGATAAGCACAGCTGAGGAGGAAAATATAGCCGGTCCGAGGCCTCGGAAAGAGTCCGACCTACACACTCGGAAGGCTACGTTCACCGACTGTTTGTAGAGTCTACCTTTCTGTGCGATCGTTCGAAGTATTGATTGATATCGCAAGAGGACCATGAAGCATGGCAACGGTCTTGAAGATGTGATGGCTGGCTTCATTGGAAGAGAACATCGGGTGCTATTCCAAACACGGACCCGAAGCAACATGCCACACTACAAGGGGTCGTTCCAATGTTCTGAAACATGTTACACAAGAATAGCGCAGGTGCCACGAAGAACACAGACTCATGATACACGAAGAAGACACGAAGAAGCCACGATATAGAATGCCCTGATCAATTCCAATCATTGATACCCTATACTCCCAAAGCTGCGAAAACTGTACAATACATCGTCATCATCAATGCGCGCATACTAAGCCAAATTTATCGCGAGTGGACCGAAAAAAATCAGACCCTCCCGCATGCAGGGTGGTCCATGTCTAGTTTGTGTACTGCTTCTGCAGCATCTTGGCAATAGTCTGCAGCTGGATGTTGCTGGTGCCCTCGTAGATGGCACCGATCTTGCTATCGCGGAACATCTTCTCGGCAATGCCCTCACGGACGAAACCCATACCACCCATCCACTCGACCGCGGAGCCAGCCACGCGGCCGGCAACCTGGGAGGCATAGAGTTTGGCCATGGCAGCGTCCTTGACGAAGTCCTGACCAGCCTCCTTCTTGCGGGCGGCGTTGTAGACCAGAGCCCGCGCGGCGGCGATCTCGGTGTAGGCCTGCGCGATCTGGTGCTGCATGCCCTGGAACTCGCCGATGAGTTGGCCGAACTGCTTGCGGTCGTTCCAGACGTAGCTATAGCCCAATACATTAGCATGGATTCGTTGTTCAGTTTCAATGATCATTCCACTCACCGAGCAGCGTGCTCCCAGGCGCCAAGTGCCAGGCCGGTCATCTGAGCAGCAATACCAATACGACCCTCGTTCAGGATCTCAATGGCAATCTTGTAGCCCTTGCCCTCCTCGCCGAGCAGGTTGCTCTTGGGGATGACCACATCGTCAAAGTTGAGCACACAGGTGCTGCTAGCGCGAATGCCGAGCTTCTTCTCCTTCTTGGCGATCGAGAAACCGGGGGTGCCCTTCTCCACAATGAAGGCGGTGATACCCTTGTATCCCGCGCTGGGGTTGAGATTGGCGAAGACAATGAAGATACCCGACTCCATGGCGTTGGTGATCCACATCTTGGAGCCGTTAATCTTGTACCCATCAGCGGTCTTCTCGGCCTTGGTCTGCAGAGCAAAGGCGTCCGATCCGGACACGGGCTCCGACAAACAAAACGAGCCGACGGTGCCTGTGCTCAGCTTGGGGAGCCAGGCGCGGTGGGCCTGAGCATCGCCGTACTTCATGATGGCGGTGTTGACGAGGGTGTTGTGAACATCGACCATGACACTGACGCTGGGGTCGATACGGGCAAGCTCCTCGATCGCCACGATCGCAGCGGTGAAGTTCATGCCTGCGCCGCCGAACTCCTCGGGAATTTCGATACCCATGATACCCTGCTCGAAGAGCCCCTCGACGACGGACGGGTCCATTGTCTCGGCTTCATCCATGTCCCGAACCTTCGGGCCGATCTGCTCGGAGGCGAACTTGGAGACCATGTCGGCCATCATGGACTCGGTCTCGGACAACAGGGAGATTGGTGTCGGGGTGAGCTCGGAGAGGTCGGCCTCCCGCCGGCGGGGGGTGGTAGAGAAAGCATAGGCACTGGGAAGAGGAGAATATTAGGGGGAAAATCTTCTCATTTGCACCCGATGTGAGTGGTATCTGTATGTTGTGTGGGGTGGGATTGAAGATACCTCTGAACTGGGCGGATGGTTGCCAGCCGCTTGGAGGCCAGGCGTGCCGAGGGAGTAGTACGTGACAAGGGTCGCAAGGCGCGAGTGATAGAGGCCATTGCGACAGGAATGAGGGGTTCGTGTATAAGTGGGAGAGGGGGGTGTGGTTTAGTCGTGTGCAAATAGAGAAGGGGAAAAGAAGAGGGTGAATGTGAATGTGAACGTGAACGTGAAGGGCCATAAATCACAAGGGAAAGGGCGGCCAAACGAGCCTCGGTTATCGGCGGCGCTGGGGGTTCGCGGGGAGGCGGTGGGGCTTATTCTGGCTGGGAGTGGCTGCATTATTATTGCCTAGGTTCTGCTGGTGATCCTAATGGTCATCCTACAGATGATTCTCCTGAGATATTCGAGCAGAAATGTTATTCTCGATTTCAATTCGAAGAGTTGGAGGATCTATATCAAGAATGATATAGTGGATGGCCGATTCTCATGACCAACCTCGCCCATTACTCCACAGGCCATACATGGCAGCTCCGCACGTCCGAGACTCGGTCCTACGCATTGACAAAGGCGCACCAGATCCCATACATTTATTCTCGATTGCATGGTAGCATAGAATTGAATTTTTGACGACAAATAAAGTCGGATACCTAGTAATGTCCTTAGACTTGCCTCATCCAATTCCGCATAACGACACACAAAGAAATGGTTGAGTGTATTTTTTCGGCATTCCGGCACCCTCCGGTTGTAGAAGAGAGAGATAAAAAGCTTAGCTTCACTTATCGGCAGGGGAGATCGGCAACTGTGGCTGGGAAGGCACTAGTTAAGTGCTACGGCTCGTTCTAATACCGTGGTAAGCTGTTATCGGCGAGAGGCTCATGCGAGGTTACGAGTATCGTCGTCGCTGTGTTCATTCTGGCGATGCCTCTTGGGGCTACAACGCCATCCATTTAGCGTGCCTGTCTTGCGCTTATGGAACAGCATGGACTAAAGATCTGGTACCTCTTTCCCGTCAACGTTTGAACAGCATGCTGTGTGGTTCGCACACCGAAAAGAAAATGCAAATAAAACTCCAAAATACCATCTATCTGCCCAAGATATGAAGCAATTGAACACCGCCGCGCTATAAAAACACACACAAGAACAACTCATATCCCAGCGCCCATCCCATTCAAACCCAAATACCCTCCATCGGGTCTGGAAGGAAAAATCCACAACCGAGGTGCGCTTCCTTAGCATGCGCCTGAAGTTCCAGAAGGATTTGTTCTTCCGGAGGTGGTCCATCGGTCAGATGTTCCTTGATATGAATAATGTAAACAGACAGCCCCGTCAGCGGCAGGGGATCCGCATCCGCCCAGCTGGCAATGTTCGGCACTTCGACATCCTTACTGTCGGTGCCGTCGCCAAAGCTTTCGACGGGATCTGCGACATATAAATCACCTGAGCGAGGTTCTACCTTTTGCTCTTTTTCGATCGACGGATTGGAGCCGCGCTTTGTTCGCGGGCTCACTGGGCTGCCCGTGCCCTCACCGAAGCCGGTTGGGGGCCGTTTGCGCTTTTTGTCGAGCAAGGGTCCGGACTCGCGAAGGGCCATCACCTTTGCAGCGAGCACGCTCAGCTCGCCCACCAGGTGTCGAGGGCACAGATGACCATACAGATAGGCGTCATCGATGCTATCGCTGAAAGAGCATTCAATGAATATGGCACGTAGTGTTCCTGTATTGACCTTGGGGGCAGCAGCCTCCCAGACTCGGCTATTGCGTGGTTCGAGGGCAATGGTGTCTGGCTCAAGGTCTCCGAATATGATAATCTCTTTGCCCGTGCGGTGGTCGCGGAGGAAGAACGCGGAGCTCTCCACTGTGGTCATGGCCATGATAGGCTCTTTGGGATTGGCAGGGAGGAGACGTGGTGACCGAGCTGGGGAGTAGAAACTGGCAAAGGATTAGCAGCTGGTTTCCTAGTCATGTGGACCATATCTCTCGGGTCTTGCTTACCTTGCATCGGTATGATCCATAGAAACCGCCCGCGATGGTAGCATCAATTGCTCAGACGGGAAAATGGCACTGCCAATCCTATTATGCATCGCGGACTCGCCATGATATCGCTGTTTGCAACGACCATGACTGACCGCAAGACATTTGGTCAAGAGGCCATTACATGCACGGACGTATCCCCTGCTCTCCCCGCTGCCGAACCTCGTGTTTCCGCCCTCAACTAGTCGTTGGTACGTGAGGAGTCCAGCGCCACCATCCTCATCTGACAGATTCGGCCAGATGATGTCGTTGAACATGTGGTTTTTGATTGCTAAGAGGACTGACGGCAGAGCCGTAACTGATTTAGGTCCGCTTCCCGCCTCCAAGATCGGCGTGTTGATTGCAAGACCCGAGATATGATCTAAGTGGGGGTGTGTAATCAAGACAGCACCAATGATCTCTCGGAAGATATGTGCAGCATTGGCTTCTGCACTTTGAGCCGGTAGGGGGAGTCCCTTGAAAGGTCCGGCTGTCATGACTCCCTCGTCATCCTTACAGTCGGGTAGGAAGCGTTTCAGGACACGGATGATCCCCGCAAGAAGAGTTCCTGCATCAACGGCCACCACCGATCCAGGGGACCAATTCATAGATGTTGACCGCACGAGAAGACCCGTGACACTATCTTCTCGGGGACCGCCATGGGGACCCTGTCCTGTATTAGCAATTCTGTTGGATTAAGTAGTAAGGAGAGTCTAGATGCCGGAATCCGAAGACTGCTGTACATCCTTCAAAACCGAAGCGAGACACGGCCTGGATCGCAAATCGGCGGCACCCATGGCTGAACACGTGACCCTTACAGGTGGCAGTGATACACGACGCAAAGACAAAAATCGAGGCAGAGACTCACCAAGACAATGATCTGGAATGCAGGCTTTTCTGTGGCTGCCATTGTTTGCTCACGCACGTCGCCT